>OZ023143.1:15612535-15725716 GCA_963675895.2 Styela plicata | reverse complement strand
ACTGCTATGAAATAGCTGTGTTGACGGTTTTGAAGCTTTTTTGTCCATCCGAAGAAAATCACATGAATATTTCAGACAATCGAAAACACACAAGATTTAGTCGCCCTGACTCTTAATGGAAAAGAGCTACTACAAAATGTAGTACCAGTGACTGCACTCTGAGTGCAACATCCCAGTTAGAACTGAACTATCATGGTAAAGTGCAGTGAGTAGTTTCTGCTCTTGGTAATATCTACCACTTTTGTTACTCATAGCTATTGCATGCGATTTACTTTATGGGCAGCTCTTTTTCCGCGAAGAGAAAATTCCTTCCTCATACATAAATTTAACCCATTTCTTTGATGTGACTGACCATCAGGTGTCAGTATTGAGTGAATTGAATGGATTATTACAAGCGACGCAAGATCTAAACAAATCGATATTGAGAGACGGATCAAAACCTAAGACACCGACAACTCAGAATGTTGCACTTGACCCGATATCTGCTCTGAATACTGTAAATATACTCACACTGCTGCCAAACATCAGTTTAATTTGCCATCTTGATACTACACTCATAAAATTAGAGGAATTTCACTCACACGAAACAAAATGTTTTTACAAAGATGAAAATGCTGACTTGCAATTCTCTGTTGGCTTTTTAAATACGCTTTGTCATCATCTAATCTTATTGACTTCAGATTATAAAAAATCGAGGAAGATTTTTGTTCTGGTCTTGTATATTTCACACTGGTTTTAATTTTATCACCTGTAATATGTGCACGCAAGTGTTATGCAGATCTTGTCTCCCCCACTTTAGTTTTCAGGCCAAAGTAATAACCACTGTTTATATATTGACATTATTTATGCATGCGTAATTTTGTGTTTATTCTTCTGGCTGTGAGTTCACTATATAAAGTACTAATATGTGCAGTAAACTGAGATAACTCATTTGGACCAGGGGGTTTCCACGCCCATTCATAAATTCTTGTTATCACACTCTAATGCACATACAATACAATGTTGTCTACCTAAAAGGTATATTTTTTTCCCTTCATTTTTCCCCCTTATATTCCACTTTAATTTCCTTTTTTTAAGTAGGTAACAGGCTTACGTCGCACTTTGTGTCTTAGGCCAAATAGGTCTTGTACGTACAGCCTGTCTGATAATCATAATGTGTTTCTTATTATTGTATATTGGTGATGTATTTATTTTGAGACGAATAAGCATACAAACATTATCATTATGATATCATACACATAAATCACCAGTGTTGAGGACACTCAAGTCAATTACTTGACTTGAGCCACCTCTTTCAATGAATTTAATAATTCTTCGATAACTTTCAAAACCGAGATGTTAAGATTCATCATATGATTGAGGAGTGTTCAAATGAATTTTTTTTGTTGAAGATCATCTATCAAATTTATTTTTGGAGTGTGCTAGTCGTGTTTTGTGTTGAATTTTGCCAACAAGAAAGCACTAACTTTAAAAAGTTTTGGAGAAATTGCAAAGATTTAGCTTTTTAATCGAGAAAGTCGAAACATATATTTATTTATTAGGTTAATCAAAAAGACTTGAGCTAATTTTATAGCAAAATCACAGAATTAGGATTTCCAGTTTCTAAAGAACTGAAAATTATCATAGGGAAACACATGACAATTCAAGAATGTCGAAGTCCTAACAGTTAACGGTATTATGGACATTTCTACGACTACATAGACCACGTACTTTATGTGTTCAAATGCAGATTATAACTAGACTTTCTCAATTAATGGTATTGCTATTTCTTACTAGATCTTGTCAAGCATGTGCCGCACACGGTCACTAGGTTACCCTTATTAATTAATTATATTAATTTTCACACTTGCATGGTGCCACCAATATTTACTTCATGGTACACTTTTATAATAATTTTTAACAGATCGTTCATCTATTATGCGATGAAAATGATATTTCAGTAAACAAATTTGCGCTGGATTTCGATTCATGAACGAGGCACAGATTCATCAAAAAAACAAAATTTTAATAAAAATAAATTTCTGTTAATGCTGTTAAAACTGAATATTATTTTAAATTTGGTTACAAAAATATCTCATTCTTATTTAATTTCGTTAATTTTACTTTTTTTTCGGAATGCAACTTCAGCTTATTGATTCAAATAATTATTCTGGTGTTTGGTATTAGAAATTCGCTTAGTCTATTATTTCATATTATTTGTATTTTCGTATGAGCAGTGATTTTATCAGGTATTATGTGCTTTTATATGTATTCTATAAATTTTAGCCATTATAATAAAAAAATTGGATATTCATTATTTTTTTTTCAAATTTTGAAATACCGGTAATACTTGCAAAGTGTTGGAATTGTATGTTTCAAAATTTCATCTAAAAACAAGGTTAAATATTTGTCTGAAATTGGCAACCATGCCTTCATATATTATGCTAAAGTTGTTCCACTGTGCATTCGACAAGTATAAGGTATAAATTATTAATTAATTGCACTGTAATATTTCCAGATGATATCTGTGTATAATGGTAAGAGGTAGATTGTAGAGAATAAATCATGATGGGAAATGTTGGCTACTTCCAACATTTCTATTTCTAGTTTTATTGCGATTTGTTTTGGTGGAAAATAATTTTACCAAAATATTTTGAAGCTAGAATGAAATTTTAGGTTTTAGAAAGAAAGATTTAGCAACATTCGTTTCTAATTTTTTTTATGAAACCGGAAGCTTTTTTTGCTGTATTGCGTCATTGTAACATTTGCAAATGATGGTTTTGTTTCTCCATTGCATTCTTAATGGAAACTCAGGAAATGTTTTATGCTTTCTTGTATTTGTACTTACTGTTAACTCACTTCGTGCATAACATTGTGACAATAGTCCCACATTAATCCAAAGCAGTAAGTGAACAAGGAGGCGGGTTATGTAATCGCAAGACATCAACGAATTGTCATGTTTAGAGTTTTTTATCAAACTTGTATGTTAACATTACTCAATTAATTTTCAACAGCTGAAATCTTTGAATGATTCTTTGACTGAGATGAGAGAGATCAATGATGCCTTACAACGAGAAGCGAGTGAATTAAGCGTACATGATCAAGCTTTACAATCTCAGTTGGAGGATGCAGAGAATCAAGTGGAAAGGTACAAGTTCATCCCTTGCTGGGTGACTCAATCTTGTTTTTCTCCCGTTCTCAAAAACTTTCATGCCATTTTTTTCTGAAGATCACTTCAGGTAAGATTGGTAGCGGCATGTGAAAGAAACTAAACACCAGTAGCGACCAATGATTTTGCATAGAACTGTTACAAAGAGTAGTAACAGCAACTACATTTTAAGTGGAAAGCATCCCAAGCATTCGTACACTAACAAGTTTATTAAATTTTTCCAGGTTGAAGAGATCACTACGAGATCTTGAAGGTCAAGGACACAATGATCGAGATCAGTTGGATAAACAGATGGAAACAACAGCTCGGTTGCAAAATATAGTGGGCGATAAAGAGGCAGAAGTCAGTGGCCTCAGAAAGGAATTGAAAAAAGCAAAAGTGGGTATTGGGTATGAATAAGGCTGGTATTTTTTTATAGCCGCTCCTTGGAGAACAGAAGACATTTATAGATATACAGAGTTAGAGTTGTTGGAAAGATATAAAAAGGTACGGTTTTCGCCTAGGTTACCCAAGTTATTACACCCTGGGTTGGGTTATGGGCATGAATGGAGCCGAAATTGCCTGGACTTAAACCCAAGATTTACAACCTGCGATGCCAACATGATACTCACAAGGCCATCGCACCCACCTCAAGATCACAGGTTTGAGTCCCTGCGAGTTCGGTTCGTTAATCCATGCCCACCACTCAACCCAAGGTGTAATAACTTGAGTAGGCTAAGCCGAATTGGAAAAGATCATATCATTCCAGTAATTCTAACCTTGTCCGATTATAGGTGACCGTTGTTGGTACAGGTTAGGGTGACCCACTTCAAGAAGTGGGTATAAAAAAATATTCAACACTTAGCACATTGTATGTCACGACAAATTTGAAACAAAACTTTGCTTTAACTACACTAACAGGTATTCAAGTGTGTATATCGGATGTGATCGACTTTCGATTTTTATCCCACTCTCAAGGCACTCATTAGCGTTGTGAGTGTTTATTCAGATTTCAATGACCTTGTTATATCGGTACTTTTTCTGCAGGCAGCAAATGAGAAACTTGGTCATGATCTGGCAAATCGAAGCGCACAATACAATGAAGCTATTGGATCATTAGTACAACCGGAGGATGTTGCAAGACGCATTGCGCAACTCAAGGATGCACTGAGGCGCGGAGACCGCTCAACTTTGACCCCTGACAGCGAAATGGATTCTGTTGGGAAAGCATTGGTCGAGCTACAGAAAATATTAATGGATATGTTGGGTAGAGCAATTTTTCTTTGAAGAATGCTTTTTGAATAGGTTTTTTTTTATCTAGAATATTATTGATGTTTGCTCTTAATATTTTTAGAGTTATTCTGAATTGGAATATTGGGTTCTATATCCATCGGTCATTGAAAAAATAGATTCATATAAGATTGAGTTGGTTTTAGGAAAAAGGCACGACCCTTTCCTATATCTGGAAAGATTTTTTACTCATGATTCAACCAGATCACTGTTTTTCATCAAGGCATTAAACTCATCTAAAATCCTATTATGCTTTTGAATTTGTGAATATGTAGAAATGGGGAACTGTGAATTATGGCGATGCTTGGCAGATGAAAATTTAGGTTTTTCTCTAAAAGTCATGGTCAGAACAATGCAATTACGTTATAACAATTTTAACATGCTTGTAAATATGCAATGCGAGGAATCTTGTAAATTTGTTATATGTGTTCCCAGGACGAGAAGCAGAAGAGAGAGAAGCAGCCGAGAAGAGACTGAATGATCTTGAGAGACATATGGCGAAGTTGAAAGCTAAATTACTGGAGGTAAGTGACGATTTCAAACACACGTTTCAAATTTTTTTTACAGATTATGTTGATTCTGTTCGCTGTCAACGAGCACATCGACATGGCCACAAAATGACATAATCTCAAATGTCTTCCAAAATATGAAACCCTCCTTTCATTTTTGAAATTGATTGAACTCCTTCAAAATTTTGAAGCATTTTATTTTTATATTTAAATTAAAGAGAATTCACTCGTTATCGATAGACATGGCTAAGTTTTAGTTTTTTGTTTAATTTATTTTTGAGTGCCTGGTAGCAACTAAACTGTATAGAAAGGTTCAAAATCATCAATACTGCTATGAAATAGCAGTGTTGATGATTTTGAAGCTTTTTTGTCCATCCGAAAAAACTACATGAACATTTCGATCACCGGAGGAGAGCCGAGTTTCTGCTACCCTGAACAAGGCTAAGTTTTGCTTTTAAACAGGCCCAAAAAGAATACAAAGAGACAATGGAAGCAGCAACAAATGCGAAACTTGAGGCTGAGAAGAATAAACATAAGCAAAATATGGAGAGATTAGAGGATGAGATTGACCAGTTGAAGAACAAATTGAGGATGGTGAGTCTAGATTTCATTTTTTCAAAATTTTTAGTGGCATTTTGTGGCTTCATAATTGTTCGATAGTATTTTTTGCATTTTTTTTCGAAACCAACATAAATGGAGCTTTTGGAACAAAAATATTGCAATATTTTTGTGACACATCTGACTCTTCTTAAATTTTTACTCCCAGAAATAGTGAATTTTTGCAAAAATTTTTTTTTGTTTTTACTTTAGGCAAGCAATATTCTGATTGAGATTTGATACCTTCTACCGCCATGTGATTCATGTCCAACATCCATATATCTTAGCTTTCATCATGACAGCAAATGTATTCAGAGTAATGAGAACAATTTTGTTGACTTTTCCAAAACAAAATCTTAGTTGCGCGACTGGTTAGCACAATATCCTTGGGTGAACCCCGTTGATACTATTCTCTCTCCACCCAGGGTGTAATAATTCAAATTTTGCTCAAACTGGAAAACGTCCAACTTTGTAATTTGTCAGTTTGATATTTTTAATATTTTCAAATTGTCATTCGTTCGCTTTATTCATTTGAAAATTTTTAGGGAATAATCAAACTTTTTTTCTCTCCCAATTAAAATTGTTCAAAATATTCCAGGCGGAAGATGAAGCAGACAGAGCAAGAGAGAAAGCCGGAGATGAAGTTGAAAAAATGAGAGAGGAATTTGGGGAGAGAAATGAGAGAGCAAAAATCAGAGATGCCAGGTATTTGTTTTTTCTACTGACGTTGCTTATTATAGATGAGGTTTGGAGGACTCATTATAAAATGGCACACCAATGAAGTATCTTGATCTATGGATTGAAATGTGGGGCCAACAACTGCAGTGTGAGTGGGAAGGATTCTCAGATATATGAACTGTTATTATAAGATGTATTGAGTGGTAACTGCCAGTTTTTGCTTCTTACTTTATGAGATAAGTAGTTTCATAGAGGTTGTACATTTTTGGAACCATGTAATTTGTTCCTTGTTAATATACCTTGTAGATATGAGCTTAGGATTGCCTCAGTGTATGTCCTGCATAGCTCTGGAGTTTGAAAACAGTTTGATTAATGCCCAGGGCAGGTATCATTCACTGAACTTCACTATGGAGTGTTTTTTGCGTAGAATGACATTTTTTATGGCAGTTTGTTTTAACAGTGGTTGTTAGTTAGGTATTGCTGTTCCCAACCTTGCTTAGAGGGAATTTCAATGAAAGAAATGGCCTACTTAGCTATTTATACTCATCTGCCTCGGTTTTATGGGATTAAATTTATATAAGTTGTCCAGTTTTTCCTTCTACGATGTCATGATGGAGCTTCGCTGAATATAAAAATGATAGAACTTACCTACATGCCTATTGCACTCTATTTGGTGTCAATCAAGTGCTATTCAGACAGTCTGTTGCTACTTTCCGTATAAATCAGATGCGAAAAAGAAAAAAGAAAAAGAAATGGGTGTAATCCTTTTTTATTTTTCAGAACACAACAAGATCTGCGTGACTTGGAACGAGAACTTGCTGAAACGAAACGTTCATTGAGAGATAAAGATGCATCGACGATGAGACAACTCAATGATAATGAGGAAGAAATTGCAAGATTACATGCCAAGTTGAAAAAATTACAGGTGAGTTTAAACAAAGCTATCATCTTTTTATTCTACAGCTTATTGTAAGCTTTCTATGAATCATGGTCTAAATTCTACAGACAAGATTGAAGTGCAATAGATCTTAATACAACCAAATATTCTTATATTATTTAGCCTCTGTTTTCTGAGCGTTTGGCAACTTCATTTGTGAAAAATTTTTTCAGTTATAATTAGGATGATCATGCTTTAGCGACACACTTCATGTTGTTTGTATGGGTCAGTGATGGTAAGGTTTATGTACTGGAGAATTGCTCCTCACTATCATAGGTTGGTTGGCTTATGTGATTGCAGGTTAAATTTTTTGCTTTAGGCTTGATACATCTCCCCTGCAGTGCCAACATAATCATTTTTTTTTAGTCACTCATTTGAGTGGATCGTCCTGAACAAAGCCCTGTACCAAAGATCATTTATGGACGTGCAGGGTTTGTGTTGTTGGAAAGATATGGACTTCTGGGATCTGGCTGAGCCTGCGTTATTACACCATGGGTTGAGCGGTGTGTGTGTATTAACAACCTAGACTCACCGGGACTCAAACTTGAGATCTTCAGCTCTCGATGCCAACATGATAGTCACTGGACTATCTCCACCCAACAAGTTTTAACCAATAATCAATGCATTCTATTTCATATAAAAACAAAACTGACATATTTGAATATATTATTTTCATATTCATAAATCTTTAAGCTTAATTGCCACTCTGAGTATCCTCATGTCCACTTATTGACCTAAATTGACACTTTAGTGTTCTCTCCTTTTGTGTGTTTGTTTGTTTTTACGCCCTCTCTCTTATTGTATGTGTAGCCGTTATGTTTCAAATTTTGATAACGCTTTGTAAAAGATGCTATTGTTCTATTGTTATGTCATTAACAACTATTATTAGTTAATAATCAGTGATAAGGTTTTTGATTTGGCCATTGTGACGCAAACAATGGCTGGCGACAGTGCGCACATAGTGTGCACTGTAGCCAGCTATTGATTTGCCTTTGTGTCTGATAAAAATGACAATACCTTAATGTTTTGACTGTAAATACTCAGAGTTTTTGTTGAATTGACACTTGTGGTGATGTATCCTTTGCTAGGAAGGATACGTTGTATGTATTGGGATTAAGATATGTGTTGTTTTATATAAAACAATATCATAAGGTTTAGTGGTGAAATATGTGGATATGAGGTACTTTGAGCTTAATGCTATGTATGTGATATTAGTGATGGATGAGAGATATGTAAATCAATAGATTTAAGTTTGATAATGTTGTTATAGCAGTGAAGCTGGTTGTGTAAGTTTAAATGCGGTTTATATAAAACAATTTTATTTGTGAGAAATTTGTGTATATTTCACGCATTGAGATTAATGCTATACACAATGTTAAAAAGGGTAACAGATAACAGGTAGTAGGTATATCAATAGATTAGAGCATGATGTTGTTGTAATAGCCTGAAAGGTGATTATGTTGGTTTGATGTAGAGATGGGCCGATGTATCGGTATCGGCAAGTATCGGAGATTTTTGTAGCATCGGTATCGGTACTGGTATCGGAAAATTTTCATCACCGATACCGCCGATACCAAAACCGATGCCGATACCGGATACATCTTTACAACGGAGCGTACAAATACGCTTTATTTACTGATAATAAATGGAAAGACCTCGCATTCCACTGCTCTGAAAAATAATTAAAACGGGGCATGTCTTTCGTGAACAATTTTATATACACTTTGGGTTTTATTAAATAAAACCTATCAATCCACTCGCTATATGCTCTTTTTGATGCATAAAAGGGTGTTGAGGTCACTCTACACGTTTGCGTAGGTTGCATGTTTTCCTGGTTTGGTTCACGCAAGCGCAATGCTCTGTATGCATCTCCTTATGTTTTCCAATGAAACAGAGCGGCTTGCTATGAAAGCTACCGCAGAGTGCTTTCTTTTTTGCGTTTGTGCTTTGTATGGATGTGAACACGATTAACGCAAGGCAATGCAGGCGTGTATTGCCGTTTTTATTTTATTGCTCGAACGTAATGCAACGCATCGGTAGGACAACTTCATGTGTATTGTGGCCTTGGCCTCAATGAGATGTCGCGTTAGTTGTGTAACCACGAACATTTGCACTTTGGACCCTTGTATGCTTGAACGCAGCAACAATTCTTTATATTTCCATAGGCGCACACATACGTGAGTGCAACTATAAAAAGGGCATAAATGGATACAAGAAGGCCTTTAACATATTTAACAAAGTACTCGGTATCGGCGGTATCGGTATCGGAATATAAATGACGAAAGTGGTATCGGTACTTGTATCGGTATCGGCGACAATTTTGGTATCGGCCCATCTCTTGTTTGATGCATTGCACATATGAACTATATTACAAACTATATTAAAAGTACAATGAACAATTATATATAAGTGAAAAATTTGTGGATGTGGTGTAATACTATTTAATGCTGTACAGGATGGGAAATGGTTTGGAATTGATTAGTCAGGAAATAGTTTATTTGCTATTTTAGAGCTTTTATAAAATATAATTCTAAACCGGCTGACAAAATGCCAGCTACTCTGCTACCCAGACACCCAAAAAATTGGTTCTCATCAGAAGAAAATTTAGCAAATGAGCATTGTTTTATGATATATCTGTGACTAGAAGATTTAAATGTCTCAATTTGAATGTGTTGTAGTAACCAGACTATATAAAAAAGTTTAAAAACATCAGTTTCATACTGCTATGAAATAGCAGTGTTGATAGTTTTGAAGCTTTTTGACAGTTCGAAGAAAATGACATGAGCTTCTTGGACACTTGAAGGAAATCAAGATTCTGGCACTCTAGTCCCAAATATTTGATAATTAGAGGAAAAGATGTGACCGGTGAATCTTGAGTAGTATAATGCACTTGAAACAACCTCGATCACAAGCATGGTTCTGGGGTACCAGTTTTTGTTATCTGTATTTGTTTTTGTACTTTGTTATCTGACAAGCCACATGTCGATGTCATTTCATGCATTTCTTCTCTGGTTTTAGATTCTATGTGGCTAGCTTTACATCAGAGAAAAGTATAATTTCTTCTTAAGTGGTAAAATTTTCTTCATCAATTTCCATTGGTGAAATTAACAATGAATTTGGTTGAACAAATGGACATTGTTATCTCTGGTCGCTGATAATTAGGCTAATTAGAGGCCTGCAATTTAGTTCTACTATTTTTATCAGTTATCTAGTTACTCTTAAAGATTTCTTTCAAAGGTAATTAAACTGTTAGATAACAAAGAAAATATATAAGTTGACCAAATGCAGATTAGAACTGGAATAGTTTGTTTTATGTTGCAAAGTACTGAAAAAAAAAGACTCTTCAGCTGCAATGTCAGTTGATTGATTCATGTGACTAAAGTTCACCAGTTTGGGTCTAGTCACCTGTCGTGCAAATAATCACTTTGAAGTTTGGTCTCAAACTCAATATTTTTCAGCCCGATTACTTAAGCAATGAATTTGCTTGAATAATGGAAATTGTTATTTCTGGTCACTTGATAGTTAAGTTAATCAGATGCCTGCATTTAGCTAATTTTTTACACTTAGGACTAGCTAATCACTATGGATCTGTGAGATTTGTTGTATAGGTAATTAAACTGTCAAATAATGGGGGAGATATTAGTTAAATTGTAGTCACTTTGGGATCAGAACCGGAATAGATTGTTTTTTGTTATGTGCAAGAAATCTTGCTGTCCTATTTGGTACCAGTTTTGATAGATGGACTAACTCAAGTTTGTCCGTTTGAGCATAGAAATCTGATTTACAAAGCCGGTAATTACGATGGAGTTGTCCCAAATCAATAAACAAAGTAATAAATATGGATGTACTTGAATGATACCTGAAAGAAACTTACTAACAATCATTGATATAAGTCAGCTGCTGTTCCCAAGTGAAGAGTAATCCATATTGAACTGGTATAGTGTTATCTGTGTTGGTCAATGGTACATATTACCCCATTTTGCCTACTTTTTGTGGAACTTACCGTATTTGAAAAATGCATCTACTCAAATAAGTACAGTGGGTTTCTAATGTCATTTAGTCCAAACTATATGGATAACCCTCGTCAACAATTGATTTTAAGTGCCCAACCAACGCTTGTAATAATGAAAATATTTTTCAAATTTTTAGTTTTCTAAAATCTAGCTTCAATTGATTAAATAGCACATACCGGTATACAGCATTGATTGAATAGCAGTATATAGTATAAAAAAGTAATGAGTGCGAAGAGAACTAGGAAATCATATAATTATATTTCATCGGAATCTAACTCATCATTAGATGATGTTGGTGATCGATTAGGCAGACGATATCCATCACATAGCAGAATGGTTGGTAATTCTTATTTCAAAGCAATGCTAATCCTTATGAGATAGTTTACTATGAAACAAGTTTTTCAAATTTGTGCCACTAATGGACCATAACTGGGTGACATAATATCACTTTTCTTTGTGCCTTCGATAGCTTATGCCCGTTTACTTTAATTATGTGTTCGGGATACCGGTAAGGTTCAAAACCCTCAACATACTGATACTTACATTGCATACTGATCTGTTCTTTTGCCAAATGAGATTATATTCATTGTATTTTGATTTCTGTATAGATTCTCTTTTGTAGTTGTTTCTCCATTTTTTTTTCTCTAAAAGAGATGATTTTTTATCACAACATTAGTAGACTTCCTGTTAACCTATTTCAATTTTTATTATCTTATACCCTAGGATGATCGACTCCGAGATTCTCGAGCAGCAGCTGATGCCGATGCAGCGGCAATTCGTGCCAAACATGATTTACAGAATGCAGAGGATGAAATACAGGCTCTCAGAGATTTACTCCGTGCTCAGGAATTGAAGGTTAGTGGCGATTACAAGTATAATTGCAAACTTCTTTTTATTTTATTTTTTTTATTGAAATTCATTCCAAGCGAGGCCGGAAGGAGCTCCTAAAGGGAACCAACCAACAGCCGCTCAATAGCAAAGAGCACTAAAAGATCTAGTACCAGCAACTGCATTCTAAACGGAAAACATCCCAAACAGAACTGAACCACCATGATAAAGTGCAGTGAGTGGTATTTGCACGGGGTGATGATAAAACCATCCACCACTTCTTACCTCGGATGATGTTGTACCTACATTGATACCTATGGTTATAAACATTTCAGTTTTATATGAAAATTATTCTAGATCATCCTTTACAACATTGCACTATATGCCCGTTGATTCTGGTTGATTTAAATTGATTTGTGATTCTAGAATTTAACATTATCATATTCGATTTTTCCCAGTAATTTGAAGTCGACAAACTCAAAAATAGTTTTATCTTTCCAAAATATAGTTGTAGATTTTGATGATTTTAACATTTTTTCTGGCAAATTTCTCTGATTTATCATAATAATTGCTTTATTTGATTTTGTTCATTCATAAGTAGTGAGTAAAAAATTATTTGATTTACAGGCATATATATATATTAGTATAAATATAAATCTATTACATATTTTAGTTTATGCAAATTTTCTTCCAGGATTCTCATCTGGATCGAGACAAAGTCCGAGGATTGAGAGACACACTCGGATCAAAGCAAGATGAAGTTGATCGATTGAGAAGGATGTTGAGCGGATTAAAAGACGACAGTGCTGAAGAGGTGGGTTGGACTTCTGTTCAATTAAAAGAGTAAATTGTAGTAAGAACAATTTTGTCCGATAGCGCTGCTTACAGTTTTCTCCGCCAATGATGTCCATTCCCAGGAAAAATGACTAAGTAGTTAAGCCAAAAACCTCCACCCCCTATTCGGAAATGGTGTCTGCACGAGAGGTTGAGGTTAAGCTGAATTCTCGGTTATTCTATCCCGCAGGATAAAAATGAAATTCTATCCTAATATTATTTGTCAAGCATGAGCCACAGATGTTATGTGCATCTGTGGTGAGATCCATCTGTTGCTCATACTTAACGAAACATATGCGGACAAAATCTATCATGCTGTGTCCTCTTTTCACGATGAATTATCATGAGGTATGTAACCGGGTGTTAGCTGTGCTATCATTCTGTTTCATCAAGTTTTTCCGTTTCCGTTATTTGATTTAAGAGATATTATTTATTATTATTTCCAAGTTGCATTTGAAGATTTCATTTTTATTTAAACACAGTAGGTTAATTAACTAAAAGTGATATTTTATTCAGATTGCAACTTTATTGAATGAAATTGATGCATTAAGAAGAGCATTGGCTGGACATAATAATCAGATAAGAGGATTGGTGCCTGTTGGGTAAGTAATCATAGTAATTGACTAACTAATTATACTGGATATTTTTTTATAGCCACTTCTTTGAGGGGATCACCCTGCCCAAGGCCCTGTAATAGTGCCCACTTATAGACAGACAGGGTTACAATTAGTGGAAAGATATAATCTTTCGCTGTTCAGCTTAACCTACCCAAGTTATTACACCCTGGGTTGAGTGGTGGGCATGTATAAGCGAAGCGGACTCACGGGGGCTCGAACACGAGATCTTCAACCTGCAATGCCAAGATGTTTAACCAATAGGCCATCGCGCCCACCACTATGTCCTATTGGAGGAAGCAGGCTGGCTGGATGTCGATTATTCTGGTCATCAGACACTCGAAAAAATGGGTTTTAAAATTAAGCAAATGTTTCCTATCTTGTTAAATGCCTCTTTTTGAGTTTCTAATAGCAACACTGACCTAGTGGTTAAACATGTAGACATCGCAGATTGAAGATCTCGGTTTCGAGTCTCGGCTTGTTAATGCCCACCACCCAAATCAGGGTGTAATAACTTCGTTAGGCCTCTGGTACAAGTCGCCTCTGGTACAGAATGATCCACTCCATTAAGTGGCCATAAATATAAATTCTATACTATCCAGAAAGGTTCAAATGCGTCAACCCTGATATGAAATTATAGCTCACCTAAATAGGAAACATAGGTAGGGAGCTATCTAGTAACCCACCCAAACAGGAAGATTACACCAAACATTATTTAAATTATTGTTATTATTATTATTCAGGTCAGCATCATTGACAAATTTTTATACTGAGTAATTTAGTCTACCATTTGTGGTACATAAGGATATGGACTCCATGCAACAGACACTATTGTTTCCCCGTAACCTTGCCAAATGTTTTGCAACCTGGTCATTTCTAACCTTATGTTATCTTTGCTATATTAAGATCACAGAGAATTTTGTTGGATTTTTACAAAAATAAGTGGAATTTTTATGTTTTTTCAATGTAAAATGCGAGTTTTCATCGAAATTTTGCTAAGCGGAGCCATAAATCAATAATGGATCTCGCCATTCTCCTTTCAGCTGGGCTTTGTGCTTGACAAAGTAAACTTTGTAATTGGGCAATTTCCTTCTAACACAAATAGGAAGTTCAACTTAATTTTAGACGTATTTCTTCACTTTCTAGACGTTGTTTTTGATTAAACCCCAAAAATTCGAAATGGCAATCCTCTGGGGCAGGAAGCGGCGTTTTGCTAATTAGACATCTATTTACTATCGCCCAGGTCAGATACCACTCACTGCACTTTACCATGGTGGTTCAGTTCCGTTTGGGACATTCTCCGCTTATAGGGCAGTTGCCGTACTACATCTTTTAGTAGCTCTTTGCTATTAAGTGGCCGTTTGTTGGTTCCTTTTAGGCTCTGCTTCCGGCCTAGCTCAGAGTGAATTTCAATAAAAAAAAATTATTTTCGTCCATATACTCAAAACTGTTACAGTGTATCTTTAGATGTCTTAAAAAATCGATCCAATGGTGCAAGGGAAAAATCAGGATTCATAGTTGGGTAGAGTGGCAGAATCTTGGTTCTCTTCGGGTGTCTGAAATGTGCATGGTATTTTTTTATCCGGATGGACGAAAAGCTTCAAAACCATCATCACTGCTATTTCATAGCAGTGATGATAATTTTGAACCTTTTCATTCAGTTTTTTTGCTACCGGGCACTCTAAAAGAAATACTGGTAATTCTCCTATCCCCAGATATAGCATGAATTATTCCCCATTTTCCACATTTTCTTCTGATGACAATCTCTTTAGGTGTATGGGCAGTAGAGTAGCTGACATTCTTCTGATCGGAGCTATGTATCAGTCAGTGTATGAATTTCGTTTTATTTTTGAAAAGTTCACGATAAAAAATCTGAGAAATAATTATTTTTCAGTGGTTACTATCAATTTGTGCCATATCCCGCTGGTGGAGATCCTGGAGGAAAATGGGTGTTCATTTCCCCTGGTTCATCGAAACGATCACCTTTAAAAAGATCTTACGTGGAGCCTCCCCCAGGCCCTCCTCCTGGTTATATTGTGGGTGAGTGATTTCGTTATTCTTTCTGAATTTAAATTTGCAACTTGTTATAAACTTTGGTTAGTTGTGAATATTTTAGCTACTGTATGGGTTAACCCTATGGATTTTAGCATGGTGTGGGACAGGACTTTGCCAGATACCATTGCCCAGATAGATAACATTCTTTTCACTCTGCTATAGCAGTTAAGTTCTGTAGGGCTTGTTATCTGCTTTGAATGCAATTTCAGAATTTGGGATTAAAACATTTGTTTCAGCGTACATTTTAATTACGAAAACTTCTTTGACCTTGTTGATTTCTGATTGGAATAGTAAATGGCTTGTTTGGATTTCCTGATACATATTTCATTTCTAATACATCCAGCTTTTCCCTTAACCTGTCAAGAATAAATGTATTTTTCAACGATATTATTGTTTTAATTTATTATCACAGAAGGAGCACCAGCTCCAGGACCAGTCCTAACACCTGGTACCCCTGGTATGATAGCGATAGGAGAGGATGGTATACCAGTGCTTCTACCGTTGGAAGGATATTTCTGTAATGTACCTGAACATCATCATTTGGAAGACGATATTACTGAGCTACAGGTATGAGGATTTTTGTATGATATTCATTGTGAAATCCGTTTATTTTTTAATTTAAATTTACTGTAAAACAAGTTCGGAAGCTCTGCCTAAATAAAACTAATTAACGGCTACTTCAGTGGTAAAGTGCTTGTGCAAAGTGAAGTACCCAACGTACTTCCTGCGTATCGTAAGAGGTGACCAAGATGACGTAAAGAAATGGTAGAGATGGTTGAACCATGGCCCAGGGCAGATACTACTCACTGCACTCCACCATGGCGGTTCAGTTTCGTTTGGGATGTTTTCTATTTAGAGCGCAGTTACTGGTACTACATCTTTTAGTAGCTCTTTGGTATAAAGTGGCCGTTGGTTGAATCCTTTTGGGCCCTGCTTCCGGTCTTGCTCAGAGTGAATTTCGATTGAAGTTTCAAACTCAATTTGAATTGAAGTACCAGCAACTGCATTCCTAGAACATCCCAAATGGGGATTGAACCACTGTTATAAAGTGTGAATAGTATCTGCCCTGAACAAGTTAAAAATATTTGTTTTTTGTCAATGTATATAATTTTTGGCATCTTGTATACATCAAAGTACAATAACTCAGTTAGTTTATGTATTTGTGCCCTGTAAGCTTGGGTTTTAGAAGAGTCCTAACTTATTTCCCGCATGTCGTAAGATGTGACTGAAAGAAAACAAAGAAGTCGTAGTTGGTTTTATGCCCAGGGCAGATACCTCACTGCGCTTTACCATAAGAGTTTAATTTCTTTTAGAGTGTAGTTGCTGGTACTACATATCGCAGTAGCTCCTTGATATTAAGTGGCCGTTTGTTGGTTTCTTTTCGATGCTGCTTCATGCCTTGGCCAGTGAATTTTAAGAAGCAAAAATGAAGTTTGATATGTGTATTTGAACTTCAATGATAATGTGTTGTGAACTGTCGGCCCCTCATTTTCTCACATCTCCATGCAAATAACTCTACAAAGATGCTTGAATGAGATGGTGTTATGGTAATAAAACAGGCAGACAACATCTCATTCCATAAAAATGTAAGTATTTTGTGAGCTGAAGAAAACTCTCAACAAACTAGCATTTTCGTGGAATGAGGTCGATATTATTGATATTTAGTGAGGTACGATGGCCTAGTGGTCAAACATGTTGAGATTGCAGGTTGAAGATCTCACGTTCGAGCGCCGCTTATCCATGCCCACCACTCAACCCAGGGTGTAATAACTTGGGTAGGCTAAGCCGAACAGGAAAATATCATATCTTTCCAGCAATTGTAACCCTGTCCGTCTATAAGTGGCCGCTGTTAAAGGGGCTTGGACAGGGTGATCCACTCTAAGAAGTGGCTGTAAAAATATATATATATATATATATATATATATATTACCGGTTATAAAAATTATTCCATGCTGGTACTTTGTCTCATCACACATATTTCTCACCGACTAATTAATTATATCAATTCGTTCTACGTTCAGGAGGCACTCGATAAATGCAGGAAAAAAAAGAAAGCTTGCAAGAAAGAATTAGAGGAAAGTTTTCAAGTTCATGATTTGGAAGAAAGAAAAATACAATTGGATGCTGAGATATCGGAACAACAGGTGAGATATCCAGACTCGTAAAACGTCAGTTTCTTGAAAATCCGAAGAAGATGACATGACATGAAAATTTTGGACACCCGATGAAAAACAAGATTCTGTCTCCATGATCCTAGATATATTTCTTGAAACATGTTTTGTCAAGTATGGACCATTGATATATTGTTCCACTGAGGCAATGAATTGGTTATTTTGCGCTTATCAATGACATTGCTCATACGTTTTTTTCAAGAAAATAGAAAAACTGTTCCTGACTGCATTGGGAAAATATAGCTCGAAAACTTACATAATGTGTATATCTATGAGTGTAGGACAAGAGGTTTAAGAGTCTTTCTTCACACATGCACAAATTTTTCTGTAATGGGACAAATAGAATATCTCTCAGTGTGTAAAAGCATTCAGAAAGTCAACAACCAAAAACGCCCTTTTCGTGAAGATTTGCATTTGAAAAGGCATTATTTATCCCATACTTGATCCATAACTATTTGTGTTGATATTTTTTTTTGGTTTATTATGTAGTTTCTCATCTGAAAAATTAATATTTACCAGGCAACTCTAATCAAGCTTAAAGATGACGAAGAACGAATTTCAAAAGAAAAAACGGAAGTTTCGAATGAACTTGCTGGTTTAAAATCAGAACTTGCCAGAAGACTAAAAAGAAAGTAAGTGGTCTTCTTTGAATATATACCTCGCCGGAAAAATTATCTCGGATGTTTTGTCAAGTATGAGTCACTGATGGATCGCGCCGCCGAGGCGCGGTCCATCCGTGACTTATGCTAGGCAAAATCAAATTTTATCAAATTTTACGCTAGGAAAAATCAAATTTTATCTAATATTCATGTCAATTTATTTTCAGCCCTTGGACAGTCCAGAAATTTGACATATTATATTTCTTGGCCAAGTGGATGTGTCCTAGTTAACTATTTATCATTATGCAATTTGTTTTTGTCAGTAGATTTCCATGCTGAAGTGGTAACCGCTCTAGTAGGAATATTAATTTGGCTTCTGGAGTGATAGATGAGAGATAATTGTCCCATGAGTTTTTATACTTTTTTTGTATATCCTAATATTTTTCATTTTTATATAGCCACTTCTTAGAGTAGATAACCCTGTCCTAGGCCCTGTAACAGCGATCACTTGTAGACTATCAAAGTTACAATTACTGAAAAGATAAGATCTTTTCCTGTTCGGCTAAGCATACCCAAGTTATTACACCCTGGGTTGAGTGGTAGCCAAGCGGATAAGCGAGCCGGACAGCCGGGACTCGAACCCAAGATCTTCAACTTGCGTTCTATACCCAGATATTACTTATAAGCGCAAATGAAGTGGTACTCTGATATATCTAGTTCAAAAAGATTGCCAATCTTTCCAAAGGTTTCCAACATTGTTGCTCTTTCAACCTTACCTGATGTTTCGACTCCTTGCAGTCAATAAAATCAGAGTCAGACTCCTCAGCCTATGATTTTTAACAATCACCAGATCTCCTGATATCCTTTCCTATATTCTACTTCTAGAAATCACTTGGAAGGGGAAGTGAACACGTTACTCGGTGAAATGCAGATGGAACATGCGTTAGCTCAACACGACGATCTTGCGGAGGAATTAGAGGAAATGGAACGGGATTTACAAAGGAAAAGAACAGAATTGAAGGAAGCAGAGAAACGACTTCATATCGCGAAACAAGAAGAGAAGGAAGCTACTAAAAAGGTATTAGTTTAGCTATGATTTAGAATACTGACAATAGAACTTTATTAATATCTTGTTTGAGAGAAAAGTTGATAGTATGGATTTATCGTCATTCAATCCACGACCGTACAGATGCCACTTTCAAGTTGACCGTGGGTGTTATTGCCTGAACGTTTTACTGATTTTTTGTGCATGGACATGGTTGGTGGAGGAATCCGTCACCAGCAGTTAAGTGAACCTCTGCTCGCTGATGGGTTGTCTATCAATTAGTAGGGGTTGTCAAAAACGAATATGTTATGATTCCAGAAATTAATCTGAATATTTTTAGAATAGAATATTTGAATCAGAAGTATTATAATAAACAAACAAATAATTTTTTCAGTAAACTTTTACATGCATCTAAATTCATATTTATTTTCTTAAAACATAAACTTTATAGATTCTGGTGATTTCGATGAGCTCCAAATATCTAATCAAATAGTTTTTGATCCTCAAATCATGAATCATATTGCATTATTTTTTACGTAGGTCTATTCCTCATGTTCACTGCTTACAAGCCTGGAGCAAATCTCAAATTTAAATATGTTTTATAATTGTAAATCAAACTATTGACTCACTGCCTTTCCAGGCTGATATAATGTTGAGTTAAATTTTCTTGACATCTCTATCCCTGACTAATTTCAATTTTCATAAAATATGAAAATATGTTCGTCCCTTTCTAAATCTTTTTTATTCAACTGTTCTTTCCCTGTTTTTCTAGGCTGAGATTATGCAGGGAAGATTTGAAGAATCACAAGCAAAATTAAATGATTCAGAACAAGATAGCATCGAACTTGAGAGAAGAGCGAGAGATACTGGTACGTGATAAGCAAAGATTTTTATTTGTATGACCAACTTTTTTTTTTAAAGCCACTTGGAGTGGATCCCCCTACCCATGGACGTGTAACAGTGGCCACTTATATAGACAGACAGAGTTCCAATTGTTGAAAAGATATGACTTTTTCCTGTTCGGCTTAGCCTACACAAGTTATTACACCCTGGGTTGAATGATGATCATGAATAAGTGTGCCGGACTTGCTGGGACTTGAGCCCGAGAGCTTCAACCTGCGATGCCAACATGTTTAACCATATTCACAATAAATCTTTTGATTATTATTTTTAATGATTTTTGCTGCAGAATCGTGACAATTTAAATTTAAATATGGAAGGATCCAAATATAATGTATGCAATAATATATGTCCCCGTGTGCGTTTTAAGCATGAATGATGCATATATAAATGTTAAATATTCCCTTCTAATATGATAGTATCCAGAAAGCAATCTTGGAGAATTCACTTTAGGCAAATGTATTGTAGAAAACATTTATATCAAATGTTGCTGTCTGGAATTGTTTGTCTCATTAACATTATCTATATTAACTAATCATCTTATCGTTGTGCTGGATGTTTGTTTTCTCAGGTGTCCAGCTTGTACGAGCTCACAAAGAACTTCGTCAACTACAAATACAAAGCAAAAATGCTGAAGCTCAAAAAATACAATTGGAAGATGATTGCCAGCAATTAACAAGGGTGAGTTTGTGATGAAAACCTTTAAAATGTGACGATACCAGTTCGATTCAATGCTCTGCTTGGTTAGCTCAGTTGAAAAAGTGAAATGGACATGGAGGGACATTACGAACCCAATTGTTTGGCAAGTCAGTTCTCTTTTTAAGAGTCTGGTTGGGAACCAAACTGTTAGTAAAAGCTTCTAAATCATCAATACTGCTATGAAATAGCAGTGTTGATGGTTTTGAAGCTTTTTCGTTCATCCGAAGAAAAATGACATGAACATTTCGAACACTTGAAGAAAAACAATATCCTTTTTCAAATTGTTTTTTCCTAATATTTTTTCTTGAATATTTTGATTGAGTCAAATTTCACTCTAATTCACTCCAAGCAAGGCCTGAAGCAGCTCCCAAAGGAAACCAACCAACATCCACTCAATAGCAAAGAACTACTAAAATATATAGTACCAGCAACTACACTCTAAACGGAAAACATCCCAAACGGAACTGAACTACCACGGTAAAGTGCAGTGAGTGGTATCTGCCCTGGATAATGGTAAAACCATCTACTACAGCCCACTTTCCCTACCATGTCAATGCGTCGAAGTTGTAAGGGAAAAAGTAAAAACCTTGCCCAGTTTTGGGACTATTGTTACTGGCAGTAATTGTGTGAAAGATTGTACTTTGGTGGCTTACATCATCATTTACTTAACAACCTACTTACTGCACAAAAAATATATTTAGAACAAAAAAATTTGGATTATGGATATTTCGTTGCGTGTTGCGTATAAGGGAACGATTGAATTGTGTTTTTGTTGTTGCCGATATCAATTCATTTCCATATTTTTTTAGTTAATCACAAACAAAGAAGCGGAATACACGGCATTGGAGCAAAAAACAGAGAACATGACAATGAATCTTGAACGACTTCAATCCGAGTTACTTCTGGCTGAGGAGAAACAGGCCGAGAGACTTTCTACTCTGAGAGAGAGTGAAAAAGTAAGATTCATTACTTTCTTCATTTTTGTGCACCTCTTTTAGAAGATGTTGTATACACTCAAGTTACATTTATATTTCAACCCATCCTGACTTAGTGCTTCTCTTTAGTGCTTAGTGCTTCTCCTTAGTTTGATGCTTAACAATTCACTGGACTTGCTTTTCTTTAAGGCTCGTTGCAGGCAACTGAGATTGCTCGAAAACAAGAGGACTATAAATAGACGCAATTAGCTAAAAGCTCTACGTTGGTGAAGCCAATATTATCTCAATAATTCAAAAATATATCCTTCTTAAATGAGTTTTTAAGACTATTAGCACAAATGTGGACTGGTTTTCTGAAATTTGATTTATTATGTTATATTATTATTTTATTATTCTGATATATATTTTTTACCTTCTATGATTTTCTTTCTTATCTTTATTAGGATTTTACAAATTTTTTTCTGACTTGAACTGCGAATAGCAACATTGCATCCATATAACACGTATCCATCGTTTCTACAGATTCTGGTTGAACGTCGAGATGAATTAAACAAAATTAAAGAACAAATCGCGATACAACGAGAAGAAATTGAAGCTCTTGACAGATTGATCGGAAAAAGAGGGACGGAAGCCCAATTATTACAGGTTCATGCAAAGACTAACCCACAAATGTTGTCTTATCTTATTTTGCCTTAATCAAAGTAGAAGCCATAATAAATCTTGTGTGGACAACCTTCATATTACTATATCGGTAAAAAGCCTGGTACAGCAGTACTTTTAAAAAAGGTCGCATGTTTTGTACTGATGATACCGGTACCTATTGAGACTCACGTTGACTTCATCATGTTATAATAAAAAAAAATAAATTCATTTTCATTCTTAGATTAAGATTAGGAACTAATCAGAAATACATATCTGGATTTGTGGCTATGGGAACTTATTTTTTTATAGCTACTGACCAAGGCTCCTTTACTAGCGGCCACTTATAGACGGAGAGCATTAGAATTGCTGGGAAGATGTTGTCTTTTTCTGTTCAGCTTAGCCTACCCAAATTATTAAACTCTGAGTTGAGTGGTAGACTTGGACTAACGAGCCAGATGCGCCGAGACTCGAACCCGAGATCTTCAACCTGTGATGCCAACTTGTTTAGCAACTAGGCAATCGTGCCCACTGAGGTCTCATGTTAAGTAAGCTATCTAATACCAGATGTTTATCGTGCTGTACATGTTTTATCGAGTATGGGTCACTGAAAGGTGGGTGGAAAGGCATAGTGGGTGGAAAGTCAAATATTGGTCACGCAGCCCTTCCGTGAGATTGGTGTCATGTTAGCTAAAATTTTGATTTTGCATGTTGAAGAATTTGAATTAGGGCCCTTTGCTTGATGAATTTGTTCCCATTATTTATCCCGATGTATTACCTTGTGTAGGCTCGGACAAACATGATTATGCCTATTCAGTGACACTAACCCGGCTCATCTCAGTGGATTCTGGTATGAAACCTGTTCAGAGTGGATTAAACCAAATTAATCTCTCAAATTATGAGTGATGATAAAAATGATGTTGAAAATTGTTATTGACAGGAAAATATTGAGCAGCAGCAGAATGAACTGGCAATAGTTCTTAGAGAAGGACAAACAGATGTTCAAGAAAAACAGAAACTAATAAAACAATTAAAGCAACAAGTAGACGAATTTACTAATCAGAGATCTGAACTCGAAGTCCAGGTAACTTGAAGTGAAGTCAACGAAAAGGCTTCAAAATCACAGCACTGCTATTTCATAGCAGTATTGATGATTTTGAACCTTTTCATACACACTGGTTTGCTACCGGACACTCAAAATTTTTTCTCACTATGAGCTGAAGTATCTGGCAACAGATGACAAATGAAAAATTAGATTCCATTAGAAGAAATCATAGCAAATGTTCAATGGTCCCTTTAATCTTGTCTGAAGAGGTTGGACTATGTTCAAATGAAAGCTTAACTTGCATTTCTGTGGAATGAGAAGATGATGATTTTGTATAAATGGTCAATGCTGTATATTTTGCTAGAAAACTTCTCTTTTTGCATGTTTGGTAGCAAACAAACAGCAGGAAACGGTTCAAAATCATCAATATTGCTATGAAATAGCAGTGTTGATGGTTTTGAAGCTTTTTCGTTGATTCGAAGAAAATAACACGAACATTTTGGGGAAGAAAACAATGTTCTGTCAACCTAATTAAACAATTGTTTTTCTCTAATATCTTATGTTAGATATTTTGAGTAAATTAATTTATTTTTATTTTCTAATCCTTGTGATAATATATAGAATAATTTCCATATAAGAAAGGTGTGGCAAAACCAGAGGACTGCATCTTGATTGGAATATATCCCAACTATGACTTTTAATTTGGAAAGCATAACCCTGTTATGGACTTTTGGGATAGTGTGATCAATTTTAGTGCATTGTCCAAAATGTTTTTTAAATAGCTACTTCTTTGAGTGGATCAGCCTGACCAATGCAATGTACCAACAGCCACTTATAGACAGGCAGGGTTAGAATTGTTGGAAAGATATGTTCTTTTCTGTTTGGCTTAACCTACCCAAGTTATTAAACCCTGGGTTGCGAACTATAGAAACGGCTTTCCATACCCTATCATATAATTGATTAGATATAATCACTGATAATCTTTTTCTTTTCGAAGGTTTCTGGCAGAAAAGAAGAAATAACGAGATTACGAGAAGCAAACGATAAATCAACTGAAGAATTACAGAATAAAATATCAGAAATAAGCAAGTATGTTAAAAGACATCTAATTTTGCAACATGTTGCTCATGATTGTTCTGACATAGTAAGCGAGTTTATTGCAACCCCATAATCAACACGATAAAAAGATGATTGGTAAAAAAAGAGCAATAAAATTTAAAAATTGACCAGGAAGGCCAGGAAAGCAAACAAAACCTAAAGTTAAATTTAAAAATGGGCTTATTTGAATATAAAAGATAATGCCGTAATCATTCAAATAATAAAATTGGAAAAAGAAAAGCATACACTCTTTCACACATGCAAACATTTAACGCACAAACATCTCTTGGTTGTTAGAATGTTTACCTGAAATTTTATTTCCTTGTGATTTTTCAGACACAAAAGTGAGTTAAAGCACGTTCTTGAGATGTTGAAACTCGAACACCAGGATTTAGAAAGTTTACGACAACAACACGAGACGAAGCTTACCGAACTTGATAAAACACAGCGTCACCTACTGGACGAAAGATCAGAACTTGATAGACTTCAGATGGAGACACAAAGACGAACTGCTGAAGTTGAGAGAAACAAGCAAGTAAGTGAACGAACCCTAAATCTTGCACCCGTTCTAGCTTAATTGTTGTCAAGATCTATGAAAATCGGTCTTGATATCATCTGTCTCACTTTCCTTACTTTTTTCATCAATTGGGTTTCTATTTTTTAATATCACAGTGGAGCACACGATGGCAACGAATTGTAAAGAGCTCACTGAAACATGGTTAAAATTGACTCCATATCAACTGCGTTTCTCGAGTCCAGTTGTGTTTTATTCAGAATAGTAGCTACTCATTGTGCAACTAGGGCTGGTCAAAACGGAATCATTTGGAATTCGAATAATTTTTTCGAATCGAATCGTTGATTTCATGAAAATAACAAATATCCCATTCTTACTATTACTATTATAGTCTCCATTATGATGATTAGGAAATATACAGTTACAAATTACAAATATTATCATAAACTGACTTAAAAGCATTGTATTTTCATTTTAACGACAAAATACAACCAATTTTGATCAAATTTGACCAAAATCGATTGCATTTTGTCGTTAAAAATGGAAAAATGCAATTTATTTAGCATACTTTTGTCCCTATGGTCCTTTTGTTCACAATTGATTCAAATAGTCTGTACTTCAAATAGATTTGAATCGCCGAATCGAATTTCCCAGCCGTATGTGCAACAAGGTTTTTTTCTATTCGTTAATCAATAATCTGCTACTAATGCAAACATAAGTAAATGAAAGACATTACCAAAAGAATAATGTTATATTTCTATTGTTGATGATAATATTTTACGAATTTTTACGTGCTGAAACCTCATAATTTTTGAAGCATTGAATTAATTTAAATATTCAACTTATCTTTTATATTTCAGATGGTTGATAAATATAGGTCAGATGTCGATCATCTGACAACAGAGAGAAGTACATTAGAAGATACTGTTAATTCATTGACCAAGGAAAAAGAATATCTCTCTGAACAATGTGGCCATCTTGAAGAGAAGTTTCAATCGACAAAGCAGGTGTGATAGAATTTCAAAGATTCATTAGAACATTAAATGTCCTGTCTCATCTAATTTTTTTTTCATTGAAATTCACTCTAAGCCAGGCCGGAAGCAGCTTCTAAAGGAAACCAACCAACGGCCACTCAATAGCAACGAGCTACTAAACGTTGTAGTACCAGCAACTGCACTCTGAACTGAAAACATCCCAAATGAAATTAAACCATCATGGTAAAGTGCAGTGAGTGGTATCTGCCCTGGGCGATGGTAAAGCCATCTACCACTTCTTTGTTTCCTTTTAGTCACCTCTTACGACATGCAGGAAATATGTTAGGACTATTCCAAAGCCCCCTACCTACAGGGCATAAAATGATTGAGAATCACTCAGGACTAATATTCTAAGTAGTCTGGTGGATATTTGATATTTATTTTTTGGGTCAAAAATGTAATCACACAGAAATTGATTTGTCTATTGCGGCAGCCTGGTTTTAGGTGTAGCAGGTTGATGATCTTCGAGGTCAAGTCTCGCTCATGAATCCACGCTCACCCAGAGCTTTTAATTTGGGTAGACCGAATGGAGTCCATAAATCGCCATTGGTATATAGTTTTAATCAGTGATATCCCTTCAATAACTACATATTTCATGATGAAAATACAATTTAATGCAGGGATAAAACAATCAGAAAAGGATTGCTAGATTATGTTTTCATAATGGTGAGGTGTGACCCATGCAGTGCACACGATCAACAAAAGAATTCTTCTGTAAAGTGCAGTGAGTGGTATCTGCTCTAAGTGATGATGAAAAGATCTGCCATGATTACTACAAATATTCTTATTACAAAAAAGAAGAATATTTCTTCTTTTGTTGATCATGTGCACTGCATGGACCACACCTCAGCATTTTGAAATCCCAAACAGCATCCCAAACAGAACTGAACCACCATGGTAAAGTGCAGTGAGTGGTATCTGCTCTAAGTGATGATGAAAAAATCTGCCATAATTATTACAAATATTCTGGTTACAAAAAAGAAGAATATTTCTTCTTTTGTTGATCATGTGCACTGCATGGACCACACCTCAGCATTTTGAAATCCCAAACAGCATCCCAAACAGAACTGAACCACCATGGTAAAGTGCAGTGAGTGTATCTGCCCTAAGCGTTGATTAAACCATCTGCCATAATTATTACAAATATACCTATTACAACAAAAGAAGAATAATTCTTCTTTTGTTGATCATGTGCACTGCATGGACCACACCTCAGCATTTTGAAATCCCAAACAGCATCCCAAACAGAACTGAACCACCATGGTAAAGTGCAGTGAGTGTATCTGCCCTAAGCGTTGATTAAACCATCTGCCATAATTATTACAAATATACCTATTACAACAAAAGAAGAATAGTTCTTCCTTTGTTGATCATTTGCTCTGCATGGACCACACCTCAGCATTCTGAAATCCCAAACAGAACTGAACCACTATGGTAAAGTGCAGTGGGTGGTATCTGCCCTAAGCGATGATCATGTGCACTGCATGGACCACAACTCAGCATCATGAAATTCTGATGAGTTGGCGATTCAAGCATTGTAGTTGTGCTTGTCTTTCCGGTCATAGGAATTAATGATTTTCTAATATCATGGCCAATACTTATTCGAATAAATACTAAATTTCTAAACTTTTATGCCAACAGGCTGTATTAGAAGCACGTCTTGGTATCGACAAATCAAAAGCCACTTTGGATCAATTGGAACGAGACATCGTGCAGGAAAGGAAGGAGGTTAAAGAAGCGAATAAAGAAAAATCTGTGCTGACTAAAGAGGTAAGGTTCCTCGAGTCCATGCACAGGAAAAATGAGAAATACGATAATCCAAAATCCTTCACCCCGATTCGGAACTGGTATCTGCACGAGAGGTCGTGGTTCGCCATATTGTCAAGCTGTATCCTCAGCTTTCCTCTCCCGCAGGGTAAAAACGATATTCTATGCTATCCTATCTGCTAAAATTGAGATGTGAAATCGTTAATTATTTACTATAAGCAGAAAATATTTATAGTATGAGAATGACTTTAAGGAACTGCACTTCTATAATGGAATTTGGCGATATCTGCGAGTATTAAAAATATTCCTTCTATATCTGATGTAGTTTCTTTTTTTTATTGAAATTCACTCTTAACAAGGTCTTAGAAAAGGTCTTAGCTCCCAAAAGAAACCAACTAACGGTCTCTTAATAGCAAAGAGCTATTAGAAGATGTAGTATCAACTACTGCACTTTGAACGGAAGACATCCCAAACGGAACTGAACCCCCGTGGTAAAGTGCAGTGAGTGGTATCTGCCCTGGGTGATAATCTGCCATATTCTGCATATACTTATCTGCCATATTTATTACAAATATCCCTATACATCTGATCTAGATTCAGTAGGGTTTCATAATTTCTTCAGGTTAAATTGGGTTGAATTTTTTGGTGGAAGTACTTCAATTTGAGGAAATTGTGGTAGGAAATATTTCCAACTAGATCTTTTTTTGTACATTTAACAAATTTATAGACAATGCTAAATTTGATAGGTTTATTTAATAAATCGAATACAAATAAATGCGTCTTTTCAACATGAATCAAACCACTAAATGATAACTTTCTCACTAGGTGGCACATCTTCGCAACACAGCTCGTGATATCAAGTCTGAAGTTAGTTCGAGTCAAACAGAGCTTGATGAATTACAACAACATATGCAGACTTTGGAAGAGGTTTGAACAGTTTGTATTCTGTTGATGTAGTTATAATGTAGCTTTGAAGGCCACTCATTTTGCTCAGATCGTTATGTGATAAAATCGCAATGGCTGAGTGGTTAAACATGTTGGTATCGCAGGTTGAAGATTTGGGTTCGAGTCCCGGTGAGTCCGACTCGCTTATCCACACCTACGCAATAACTTGGGTAGGCTAAGTCAAGCAAGAAAAGATCATATCTTTCCAGCAATTGTAACCCTGTTCGACTATAAGTGGTCGCTGTTACAAGACCTTGGACAGGTTGATTCACTATAGGAAGTGGCTATAACAAAAAAATGCTATCGATGACAACCCCATGGGAATAACCTGCCTGTGACTCTAATATGCTCGTGAAGAAACAGGTTATTTACTTTGTGCTCATTTGGTCATACTTGTCAGGTATTCAGCTTGTTCAAGTCTTGGTCATACCATTCAATCCAGCGTGCTATAACTTGGGTAAACTAACCCAAACTGGAATTTTCTTGACTTTCCAACGACAATTAACCTGTTTGTCTATAATTGATCACTTGTATTAGACCTGGACCATGTTGATTTTTTTGTATGAACAGTTATAATAAATATTCAAGGTCACAGTCACACATAAATCGGCATGTTTTTGTAATTTTCAATATGTTTTTAGGAATTACGAGCTTCTACCAAAAAGAGAGATGAAATTTTGTTGGAAGTTACCGGATTACGCGAAGACGCAAAACATAGATCGCATCAAGTTGAATCTCTGTCACACGATGTCGCAAGAAAACAGGAGGAACTCGAAAGATTAACGAGAGAATCGAATGAGAAACAAATGAAACTCGAAGAAAGAGAAAGAGTAAGTATGGACAAGATAGAGCCTTACAATATAATGATGAATCAAGAGAACATAGGAAGCCATTGATTGCAATTTCAAGTTGGTGGTCGGCATTTCAAAATGACGAATGATGAATCATAATCCAGTTCATGGAAATGATCAGGGGAAAGTTGTTTTTAGTATCCATCTTATCCATCTTTTTGAAAATTAACACCAAGTAAATTGGAGTATTTATTATATATATATCTGTGTTACCATATTTGTCGGCAGGAGACGGCCATTTAGTTTGAAAATAGATATATTGATCCCATTTTTTTGAGTGTTTCTAAGGCATTTTTGATTTTGAATCAGATTTTAAGGTCATTGAATATTATTGTTCTTCAGCTCTGCAAATCTAATCTGGCTCAATTTATTTTAGGAACTGTCGAATCTCATCCGTGAAGTGGAGAGAGAAGAAGAGAGATTATCTCGTATCATTACTCAACTTAATAATGAGATTGAGAGAATGAAGAAGGAACTCACTGAGAAAAAAGATCAACTAGAGAGTGCAGTCATGCAGAGAGATGGAGTCAAGCGTGACATGGACAGGTTTGTGATTTACTTGCCACATTTAGATGAAAGATAACTTTCTGAGTAAAATTTCATTTTATGATAAAGTTGCCCTCTGATTTTTTTGACATAGACAGGCCATAATTTTCCAATATCTTTTATTTATTTCGAATAGACACTCATTCGAGTGGATCTAACTGAACAAGGTTTTGTATCTACAGTTACAAGATCTTGGGTGGAGTCCCGGCAAGACCAGCTGGTTGATCCATGCCTACTACTCAACCCAGGGTATAATAACTTAGTTAAGCTAAGCTGAATCAGAGAAATCATATCTTTACAACAACTCTAATACATTTATAAGTGGCTTCTGGAAAGGACCTTTGTTACGGTGATCAACTTCCAATGAGAGGCTAAACCAAAAAATACTAAAGTTGTACTTTCATTAAATATGAAAAATTATTCAGAATGGTTTTTGTTTCATCTAGACTTGGACATGTTGAACAAAACTTCAAAGAAGTTGAAAGTAAAGTTGCTGAGTATCAGTCTCAGATTTGTACTCTTGAGGAGGACTTGGCTGTAGTGGAGCGAGAAAGGGCTGAGGTCAAAGGTCAACTGTCAGCAACTCGGGGTGAAATTGAAGCATTGAATATTGAAAATGAACACGAAAAGAATAAATTAGCACAAAAGGTATGTTCGGAGAAAAAGTGTTTTCCAGATGGAGATTGTGTGTTTGTGGAAACGAAAGAGTAAAATAATTTGCGATACATATTTTCAATGGTAGAAATTGATATCAGAATGTCTTTCAAAAATTTTAATATGAGAAGTGGCGACTCTTTTAGAGTGTTTTTTTTTTATCAAAACTCACATTAAGCAAGGCCAAAAGCAGCATCTTGATATTGTCGACCAACAGAAAATTTTATGGCAAAAAGCTGCATGAAATGTAAGACCAACAACTGCACTCTGAAATCCCAAAACCTTTTGAAACGTCGATTCCAATTTTAGTTATTTCAGAGCATTATACTAATAAATACATTTCTACTACAGATCGATGACCTCCAACAAGAACTCACTCGAACTAAGACGAGAGACGCAACTGAGATTGCATCACTCGAACAAACTGCTCAAGATCATTGCAACAGAGCAACAAGACTTGCTAACGAACTCAATAGTTTGAGGGAAGAGTTTATAAATGCAAAGAAAATATTCAGGTGAGAATTTGGTTTTCTTAAACTTTGTTCGATCAAAATATTATTGCCTTTTGAGTAATTTTGAAGAATTTTGCAATGAGGTCCTAATTTTTGTCAAATTTTATACGTATATCATGATTTTTTCATATGCAAAATGAAACTTTTTGAAATAATCAGAAAATGATTATTTAGGTGAAAACAAAACTAAGTATTTTGAGACTCAACTTTATATAAATTTTCAAGTCAATTTATTAACAAATAAATTTTTTATCACAAAATAGGATGGCCACTTTGCTTTCATATCATATCTTCATATTATGTATATTGTTTTTTTTACAGCCACTTCTTGGAGTGGAATATATTTATATATATATATTGTAACAGTGTTCTGATTTTTTGTATTGCTTTGAATTGGTATGTTTTGGATACCATTCCTTTGTATGCAATGTATTCCGTTCAAGCAAAAAAATTTTAGTTGATTTTTCACCATTTATTCTCATTTTTTATATGATAATTACCGCTCAGGTCACAAGAAGAAGAGACAGAGAAACAGCAATTGGCTCTTGAACGTACTTTGAGTAATTTGAAGTCAGAACTAAGGTCAGAGGTCAACCAGGATGAAGATATTGAGAACTCTCGATCGCACGCTGATGAAATGCATAAATTATACGAAGAAAGAGAAACAAACCAAAGAAAAATGCATACATTACGAGAGGTTGGTTATTTTATATTTATTTAATCTAAGCAAGATTTGTAGCAGGGTGATAAAATCTTCCTTTCTCCAAATAAAAATGCATACCGGTACATTACGAGAAGATGGTCATGCGTTTAAATCTGCGTGATTTTATTGGTTCATAGAAATGTGTTAGTTGCAAAGTCGTTGAGGTGTTAATATTTTGTGGAAGAGAAAAGCCAAGAATAGGGCTCAACTATATGGTGAGACAGACATCCTCATCATTCTAATATAATCTGAACACCTCTTGATGGCAATAATTCGATTCACTGAGTATGCTTATTACATTTGAATGCAATAGATTTTGTTAGCGATAACTCTAAAACTGGAAGAGCACCTGAAAGGAACCAACCAACGGCCTTGCTATATGTTAAAAAGTTATTACAAAAAGGAGGACCAGCAACTTTGGAACAGAAAACATTGTCGCAACCGCGTGATTGTAAATGTACTCGATTTCATCATAGATTCTCAATACTTTCTTAGATCCAAAGATCTTGTTCGCCACCTCCCAAAGCTCCAGTATCAATTCTTCGCAAAACGTCTTCTTCATTACCACGTGCAAGACACGTGGACAACACATCATCGATGCAAACATTACGAGAACAACTTGCTGCTCAACAAGAAGAAATTGCTTCACAAATAAGGAGACAGGTTAGTTGTGAATTTGGACTTAACAATTGTAGATTTGTTTTTTATTTAAATATATTATTTTTGAGTAGACTACCTTGGGCAAGGCTCAATGTTACAAGTAACCAGCAGTGTTGTTTTTCCTGAAAAGACATTGACTCCTTAATGTGGCTTAGCCTGAATCTTTGCAGTCTTAAGTTTTGCCCACTAAGTTGTTGGGTGCAATAGCCTAGTGGTTATCAAGTCAACAGCAGGTTAAATTTAGGGTATTGAGATCGGCTCAGTAAACCAACCAACTCAAAAACTATCCAACGAGCACTGATATGGCAATATGCTATATATATGTATATAAGATTGGAAAAATTCTTTACAGAATTGAACTGCTATAGTAGAGTGCATTGAGTGGCATCTGCCTTATGAGAAACCTTGTGTCACATTAAAATTCTGGTTTTGATTTACTCGATAGATGTCCCGTCACCGAGAAGCATGGGAAGAGAGGAAACGACAATCAGAAGGAAAACTTGAATCCTTGAGAAGAAAAGTTGATAATTTAGATGAATTGGTGAGTTGATTCGGCAGATATTTTACTAAAAAAAGTTAAGTTCAAAGAATCTTGTTGGTATAAGATATCCATCCACTCCTCCACTCCACACTGCAGAGTTGAATTGCATTCTAAGGAAGATACATCGTATAGGAATGCACTCTCTACTATTTCATAGTACAGTTAGGAATATCCGTCACTGACAAAAGTATGCTCTCTCTATTCATAATGAAGATTTATAAATATTTGTTTCAATTTTCCCTAAATATGCACGCTCTGATTTATTTTTAAAATCAAAATCAGGTCGTCTGTGTCTTTCTCAAACACGACCAGGCAAGCAAGGGCACTTGTTGAAAATAAATAAAACTTTGGGCAGCCAACCCGGTCATTTCACAACCTAATGAATATTTGGTTTTGCTGTGAAATTTATCTCAAATTTTTCATTATTGTTATTTCATGTAATATTCATTATACAGTACACATGTGACCACCAATTACATGTTCATCATTACGTACTTCAACAATTATTAATCGATTATCGTTTTCCAGGTGAGCAATACATCAATGAACTCATTATCTCGAACTAGAGATCAACCATTAGACGAATCATTACCTACTAGACGTACTCCTACATTCCGAGATGACAACAGTATCATTCCTGAGAGAGACTATTGATTGGAACAATGAAAATATTTATCCAGTCAGAACTGGTTTTATATGGAAATAAAGGATTATTTATCCAGTCAGAACTGGTTTTAACTGGAAATAAAGGATTATTTATCCAGTCAAACTGATTTTAACCAGGAATAAAAGAATATTTATTGGGTCAGAACTGGTTTAAACTGGTTCATACCGATATGTCCAGCTTCACGAGGGGTTGATTGGCACAGTGATACTCCATGAAGGTTCTGGTTCTTCTTTTTGAATAAGCTTGCTCAATGTAATACGCACGTCTTAGGAATTCAAAATTGCATCGTGGATTTAAAATTTCTAGAGAAATTAACGTTCATAGCTACTATATCTCCATTTTTTTTCGTCATTCATTGGAGCGGATCATCGTGAGCAAATATATAGATCAAATTTCATTGGAATTGTCAAGTTTTGTATGATGGAAATAATGTTCTTATGTGCCATCTTTTTCATTCATATTACACCTTATTCTTCATTCTTTAACGGACTTACACATTTTTATTTTTACTAATATTTTAAATTATTTCATTTGAGAGATTTCTTATTGAACACTGGTTTTGTGAAAGCATAAGCCACAGATGGTTCGTGCCGAGTAGGCATGATCCATCAGTGGCTCATGCTTGACAAACTTAACTTTTATTATTGGTTTTATTATTATTATTTCTCATTTTTTTCTCATTATATATACACTAGTGCGTAGTTACACCACACAAATATTAATAATATTAATACAAATACACACGACAATTTTAGAAAAAAATATATTTTATGCACAAATTCAATTTTGTTCCTAAAATTCACACTGTTATGTATTCGACACCGTCCTATTATTGTTATTAATGTTATTTATTTAGCAAAATTTTTTGTAAAAATTCGATTTTTGTGCTTTAAAATGTAAGCACTTTTACCTCACTTTTCGATAGAGATTTATGAGCACTATACATTACTAATTTTCTGATTTAAGTTTCGTACCAATTCAGGTTTATATTCGATTGAATGAAGCAAGTGCACGCTTCTGTGAGCCTGGCCTGGTGGGTTAGGCGTGATCGTATTGTCCGAAAGGTTGATGGTTTGATGCTTGACCACTTCGCCACTAAATGCGTCCCTTTGCAAGGCACTTTGTGAGTAGTTGTAGCACACAATAAATACGCAGCCTCTATAAAAACCAAGCCTAGTGGTTCTAGGTATAATCCCCAATAGGGTTTCGGCCAAGCTATAAATAAATCGAGCCATCCCCCTCCCCCGCATAGACATTACTATGATTCTGTAACTTGAAGGTTTTGAGGAGAAATTTTATCAGATATGTTGTGAACTCACATAAATTTGGACAAACATGGAGTTTATTAGTAGAAAATTTGAGAGTTTGTTTTTGCTGGATTGGGGACAAAAGAAAGTATTTTTAGGTCTGAGATGGTATTGCGTACTATATCAAATTAGACATTTTTATTTTTCATAACATCGTGTACTATCCCGGTCAGAAATATTTTGATCAGACCTGTTTTGTTGAGAGAAGCGCTGTTAATCATTGTATAAAACTTTCACATGTATTTGATAACCCCAATCTTTTTTTTTCCTAAAGATTTAGTTCTGGATTCAAAGGTAGAAGCCCAACGTGTTTTATATCCAAACTCAGCTATATTTGATCGTTCACGCGAGAAGAAACGCTGTGCAGTACTATCCATAAGCAGCTTATTTTGAATTTCATTTTACTCTCACAACACTCTTTGGAAATCATTGTATTTCGCATATATTTAGTAATCCCAAACTTGTTTTTTATTTCCCAAAAGATTTAGTAAAGTAATATATCATTGTGCCATACCTTCTTTTTGTTTATAATCCACTCTTGAACAGAAGTTCCGATTATCTCAAATCTCAACCGTGTTATTGACTTAAACAAAATTGATTGCTGGGTCTTCTTTTTAACTATATTTTTAACATACCCAGGACGCAGTGACATGAAAGTATTGCTCACAAAGTAAACAACAACTGTAATTCTCCCGATTCCCATGGGGTTAAAAAAATTGTAATTATCACTCCACTCATACCAACTCAATCTCATCTTAGACATTTCAGTTTTTTATCTTCTTGCCTTTAAAAATTTGTGTATCATTATGTCTTCATATGTATATTGTGTGATTTTTATTGTTTTAATATTATATACTCAAGAAGAATATTTTCTCAAAATTTTATTTTTCTACGTCGTTTTGTAGGGAATTTCAATGTTTGTATCTGTCGACCGAAATAAATTTTTTGCAAATTTATAGAAATTAATTTTCTCTACCTGAAAGCAACCAAAAGTGGAGAGATAGGAAGATCAGTGTTCCCTACTTACGGGTAGCCTGTCCGTTTTTTTGAGTCGCCTAATTTCGTGAAGGATTTTGGTAACTTAGGATAGGATTTTTATAATTTATCTTGTGGGAAAGGAAAGCCGAGTATTCAGCTTAATTATACAACGAACCACGACCTTTCGTGCAGCTACCAGTTCTGAATCAGGGTGAAGGTTTTTGGCTTGTCGTATTTCTCTTTCTTTCATGTACATGGACCTGGTTGGTAGAGGAAGCCGTAACGAGTTCTTTCGTTAACCACCGTGCACCGGTGAGGCGTCCAGCATACCTCTGGCATAAAAACATCATCGCTCACGAGATTCGAACCCGTATCATGATGATCAGAGATGGGCAGCTCGAAGCATATTCCCAACGCTTTACCGATTGAGCTAACAGGGCAAACTTTATTCCACTTTGCAAACGTGCAGTGAATTTACAGCTCATTGGCAGTAATTGAACATTTTCTAAAATTTGAAACAGTGTGGTCTGTTGACCGTGCGTCGAGCAGTGCATTTCATCTGCAGTCTATAGTTGGCCAGAAAGTCGATTTTATAGCTTTTTACCTAGCTGAGTGGTTCCTGGGCCGAGATATATACATTGACATAGTTCATTTCGACACCTCTGTCGACACGAAAGACGATACAAATAAAGATATAGCATTACAGAGTTATCAGGAAAGCAAACAAAGCCTAAGAGAAAGTTTAAAAACGTGCCACGGAATAAGTTTCAAGTAAAACATCAGAAGAGAGCAACACGCGTTTGCTTACCTCAGTCGATTTTATAGACTTATTTCAACATCAATGATTATAATTACCGTTAAAGAACAGCAAATTTACTATCTCTTTGTTACAATGTATATACTGATTCATCCTCTTTTTCCCCACGCTATGCAAGTACTAATCTTCTTCTGGTAAAATTATTGTATTGTTAAAATGCAGTAATGCATATTGTACAGCTCAAACATGAATTTCCAAAAATTGATCACAAGCATCTTTTTGCGGGCCCATACTGTACACTGTAGCAAAAATGCAACAAAATCACTGGTCTTTGACAGTAATTTTACTTAGCGGTATAAAAAAATTCAAAATTGTGACTTTATTGGTCAAATACGGGGTGTTGATAGAACGCACCGCGAAGGTTTTGTTCATAGGAACAAAAACTTGTTAAGTGAACTAGGATTTTCGTTTTTAACGACAAAATGCAATCGATTTTTGTCAAATTTGACCAAAATCGATTATATTTAGTCGTTAAGATATGAAAATTGTTGCTCTTAGTGTGAATCGAAAACACACTACAAACTATAAATTTCTTCATTTTCAAAATGGGGACAAGTTATAATATTAAAAATGGGATATTTGTCATTTACAAAAAATTATTGATTCGATCCGATTTGAAAAAATTATTCGAATCAGAATCGAATTCTGAATGATTCGTTTTTTTCCAGCCCTAGTCGTAAGCAGTATCAAGTGAACTGCCGTGTACCGACGAGGCTTCCAGTAGACCTCTCGCTTATGATCATCATCCCTCACAGGATTTGAATCTATGTTAGCACAATCGGAGAAGCGTAGCTCGAAGGGTACTCCCAAAGCTTTGCCGAGTGAGCTAACCTGGCACCCTAGATCTGTATATATAGACAGAAAATAAGAATATTTGTTAATAAAATCAATCTTTACGATCTGCCGAGCGATCTTCATACTGGGCGCAATGAAAACATGGCAAAATTTTATCTGGTAATTTTTTGTAGTATAAACTTACAATTTTCAAATTTACAATTTATTCGAATCAATCATGAATCAATCGTCCATAGGAACAGAAACTTGCCTAATAAACTAGAATTTTCATTTTTAACGACAAAATGCTATCGATTTTGGTCAAATTTGACCCAAATCGATAGCATTTTCCCCTAAAATGTGAAAATTGTAGCTCTTAGACAATGAAGTGTGAATTGAAAGCACAAAAAATTATCAATGTCTTGATAGAGATAAGTTGTTATAGTAAAAAATGCTAGGATATTTGTTATTTACATCGAATTAGTGATTAGATCCAATTCGAAAAAATTATTCGAATTCCATATGATTCGGTTTTGCCCAGCCCTAGATCTGCACAAAAGGTCGTGGTTCCCCATATGATTAAGTCGTATTATAGGCTTTCTTCCCCAGCAAGATTTAAATAAAATTCCCTTCCACTCCACATTCTTTGGTCCCTGTTAAATCTCGCAAAGTGCGTATCCATTTGATTTGTCAGAAAGATTAACGAAATACTGCTGTTTTTCGTCTTTAGCCGTGTTTGGAATAACTCTCAAAAACATATTCATGTGAGTCGGGTACACTTTCGGGAAGTTTGGGAGCCACTTGAAGTCTTCTTCTGGTATTGCGGCGCCATCTCGCAAATATAGCTGTTCTCTCTGCAAATATACGAAATAACTGACTTTAGGAAGAATGATATGAATTGAATATAGTAAAGGAATGCGAATACTCATGTATGGCCTGTAACTTACGCCATTGATATCTTTATATTTATAATTAAAGAGCGAAGACGCAAAGGTTATCGTGTTGGCATTACAGATAAATTAAAAATTTCAGGTTCGGAAGCCCGACTTGCTAACCCACGACCATAACTCAACCCATGTTGTAAGAAGTTGAGTATACTCGACCGAACCAGAGAATTTGTATCCTTAGGACAACAAGAGGCTTTTAACAGTTGAGTGGGTTCTAGTAAGGGACCTCGCTCAAGATGATCCACACGACTGAGTACCTATAAAAAATTAGGGCTGGTCAATTCGATTCGTAGCACAATATATTCGAATCAATCGTGAATCAGTCATAGGAACAAATACTTCCTAATTGGACAAGAATTTTCATTTTAACAACAAAATACAATCGATTTTGGTCAAATTTGACCAAAATCGATTTTATTTTGTTGTTAAAAAATATAAATCGTTCGCATTGTAAATATACTATAAACTATAAACTTATTGATTTTCAAAATATAGGCAAATTGTAATAATTAAAATGGGATATTTGTTATTTACATCGAATTCGTGATTCGATCCGATTCGAAAAAAGTATTCGAATCGAATTCGAATATTCCAAATGATTCGCTTTTGCCCTGCCCTAAATGTAATATTAAGTAAATTCTCCTTTTCTCTCCAATTTACAACGTACCGTAGGATCATACGTCATTCCAAGATGAAAATATCTCCAATCATCACTTTCCATTTTGTATTTTCTTATATAAGACATTATCATGAGCTGGTGAGGTCCGTCGTAAATATTCGCCAGTTTTCCCCCGATTTCGTTACATTTTTGTACAGCGCGAGACTTGTAGACTTTCTCAGACACCAATGCAACGAACACTTTACCTTTATACGTTTGATTAGTTTTTGCGTTGGTGTTGAGAAGATCTATAAATAAGACAAAGTAATCAAAATGTGGTGGACGAGAGCATAGGATGGGGCGGGTGAAAGGGATGAGATCGGTTTTAATTTTTATTCTGCAGGAGAGGAAAGTCGATAATATGGCTTAATCATATGAATAACTACGACCTCTCGTGCAGAGATGTTGCTTTTCTCACGTTTAGATTTTTACAAGTAGAGAAATTTATCTAGGTTTGTTGTTTATTATTTGTTTGTTTGTTTGTTATTTATTATACATTTTTTCAATTTGCAGAGTTTTTTGTATCATCCGCGCTTAAAAATCGACTTGAAATCACCTTTCATAATTTCTTTGAATGTATCCGAAATGGTTACTGAGTCTCCCTTTTCTCCCTTGGGTTCTATCGCAGCAGTTGCACCTTTTTCGCCCTTTTGGCCTTTGCTACCTTGATCGCCTTTTAACCCCCTGTCCCCAGGAGGACCTTGAGGTCCAATTTCTCCTTTCGGGCCCGGTGCTCCTTTTGGGCCGTTTTGTCCAGGTATACCGGGAGGTCCTTGCGGTCCTATTTCTCCATTTAAGCCAGGCTCACCCTTTTCTCCTTTAATGTTTTGGTCGAGATCTGGACACTGATAGGAATGAGAGAAAAACGGAAATAGTTGCTGCATGTGTAAACTTTCGCATGTGTTTGTGCCTGGTGGCGGTTTAATCAGTAGGTTATACTTAACAAAGCATATTGGAATAAGCGAGATAATATTGTCCGAAAGGACGAAGGGGTCGATGCTTGACCATTTCACACCGAGCGTGCCCTTCAGCAATGCATTTCGCGGACAGCTGCAACATAGAACAGTTATGGAAATTCTCTGTATATTTTTTCGAACCTATTTTTTTTTTTACTAAAAAAGATACCTTGTATACCTTGTCGATTGTGGGAGAGATCTGTTTCCACGCCATTTGACCGATACCACTGTAATCCGGACAGAAAACCGGAGCGAAACATTTTCTATGTTGTTCACCTAAAACATATTAATAACATATAGGATGCTAGTAAAAGGATTAGAACTACGCCGACTAAAGGTTTTCTGGAGATTGGCAACGTACCGTGCAATAACCACCAATCAAAAAGGCAAATTCGCCGAGTATTCACCTCAGACATATGCTCCAGCACTCTATGCAGAAAACACCCCGACCAGAATGCTACGATAAGGTGTCGTGGATGGTATCTGCATTTGGGCGATGGCTAAATATTCTACAATTTTCTTGTTGCTTTTGATCATCTCTTACGACACACACGCTGGGACAATTCGCACATTAAGGGGAGAAAATTTACAATTTCTTCAGTAAACTTTTAGAATATCTTCAACCGGTATGTCTTAAAAAGGTAAAATTCTTAGGTTGTTAATTTGTATCCACTTTTTAGGATGTAATAACTAGTCTGTAGGATTGGGCTTTAAAATGGTCCTAACGTATTTCCAGCATGTCGTAAGAGGCTACTAAAAAAACGCTATGAAGTGGTTAATGGTTTTAACAGATACCCAGGGCAGATACCACTCACTACACTTTACCATGATGGTTCAGTTGAGTTTGGGTTGTTATTTGGCTGTTAGTTGGTTATTTCTAGACACTGCTTCCGGCCAAATTAATAAAAAAAGCACCATGAATTCACGTCTTCGCAGCAACACTAACCAAATCAAAAATTTCATTTTATGAAGCATGAGCCACAGATAGTCTACGTCTCACCAACGCGATCCATCCGTGACACTTGTTTGACAATACATGTTATGACAACAATATTTAGATCGGGAGCCACGTTATGTATATGGAATTAGGGATTCGATCCGATTCGAAGAAATTATTCGAATCCGATTCGAATTCTAACTAATTTGATTTTGCGCAGCGCTAAGCACTATCCACATATGGCCCATACTAGAGATTTATCGATACCGATGCCGATATTGCAAAAAGACCCGATACCGATGCAACCGATATTCAAAATTACCGATACCGACCGATAACGATAGTCTGTTAAAATGCCTTTAAATACGCTCGAAGTACATCCTTAAAGTTAAAACTTTCCAAAAAATTTAGGTGAAATTCTCAGTAAAATAACTAATATCAAACAAACACATCGATAGTGGATGGGATGTAGACAAATCTGAGAATTGTATATCTACACGTGGTAATAACTTTTTTCAGTATTCAAAAAAACTTTGAGGTTGTAGGAAAGGGAACTTAAGTTTAACAATCCACCCTCACGTAGGCTACTGATCCACTTCATTACATGAGGTTTGACATGTCGAGGATTGTAGCAATCCGGCTGATGGTTCCTTTTATGTAGCTGTTCTTTGCCATTCAAGTGACAGTTAGTAGATTTCTTTAGCAATTGATTTAGGCCTCGGTTAGAGCAAAATAGAGCAAACTTCTTGAACTTTCGAAGGTATCGGCCATTTTGCGGCCGATACTGATACCCCAAAAATAGCCGATACTCGCCGATACCGATACATCGGTACATCCCTAGTCCATACTACTCAACTTGTGTTTAAGACATCATTTTCAAACTACGGTACGAATTCCTCCGGACCTTTTCCTACACGTTATAAGTTAGCTAAAAGTACTTACTTTCTCCTCGGATCAAAATTGCAGTAACACAGATGAAAGTATGAACTCTCAACATCATTGCGTAACATCTGAGTATACAAACTGACAATTTATTTCTCTGTTTATAAAAGACGTCCAAGTAGTATAATATTTTATAAAAGTTTTTTCAAAAGTTACAGCTTCAATAACAAGGAACTCAGCTTCAAAATACACTCAATTGATCCGTGCGAATTGGAAGCGAATGACATAATTTTCAACAGTTATTATTATTAATCACAATATAAAATTAGAAAGTACGCGTCATATTGTGCATGTCCCAATAATCGTACCAAAATCCGCATTTTGAATTATTTAAAACAAAATGTCACTTCATAAAATATAATTTGAGTGGATCAATCTTTTGAAATCACCAAGTATGATGTTTATTTTTTAAGATGTAAAAAACTGCTTGCGTATCGTTTTTAATTGCAATTGAAGGAAGAATTGCTCCACTAAGAATTTTCTCCCCAACCAACTGAATACGATATACCTTTGCATAGTGACTTGCAACATCGCAAATACAATCAAATTGACTCATGAATATACAGGGGCTGCGCTCTGATTTACCTTGATAAACCTTGTTATGTTGTGTGCGATTCATGTAATCAAGAGTTATATCTGTGGTTCATACTCGACTAAACATCGTTCAACAAAAAATTATTCTCAGGAAAAGATAATTTCCTGCGTCGACGAGAGTTGATAATGACGGTTGCGGTGATGGTGAAGCAAAATACCCATTGTTTGCAATTATGTATTGTAAATTGAAGTTCATCCTTTATTGTTTTACTCGAAGCAAAAGCAACTAATATTCATATATCAGATGCAAATGAAAATGAGGCTATATAAAAGCGTGCAAATAACATCGGAAAGAAAAAAAAATGGTTTCAAAAACTCATACTCATAGTCAAAACTCTTAGTCAGACGAAACCCAACATGGTCAATCCTCAACAGGAACAAAAGTTAACATGGACCGAACAAAATATCAATAAAACCCAACATGGACAGCACGCAACATTATGGAAATCCAACATGAACAAAATTCAACATGGACAAAATCCAAACTTAACACAAAATCCAACATGAATGAAACACGCAGAAAACTCAACATGGACAAAACCCAACATAAAGAGAACCCATCATGGACAGAATCCAAAACAAAATGCAACGAAAGATTCGCCATGAAAATACTTTAACATGGACAGAACTCAGCGTAAACCAACTCCAATGTTAATTGAACTTAACATGAACATTTTGTTGTCATATGAATACTCTTCGTTTAAAGCACTTTACCATAGAAGTTCATTTCCGTTTGGGATGTTTTTCGCTTACAGTGCAGTTGCTGGTACAAAATCTTGTAATGACTATTTGCTATTAAGTGGTCGTTAGGTGGTTCCCTTTAGACACTGCTTGCAGCCTTACTCAGATTAAATTTCAATGATAAAAAAACTCGTAGAGGGCGCTGGGTTAGCTCAATTGGTGAAGTGTTGGGAATAAGCTTCGAGTTATTGAAGGAAAAAGGAAAAATATGAAAAAGGCAAAAACCTGTACGGCCACGAGAAGCCGTGGTTTGCCATATGGTTAACCTGTATTCTCGGCTTTTCTTTCCCGCGGGATCAAAATTGAATCTTATCCTAGCTTGTTACTAGCTACCCGCCATGTCCTCGAGTATTGATGTCAGAGCGCGTTTGGTGATTGACAAGTGTGTCCTAACCAAGTCAGAAATTTATTTTGTGATGATAACATTTCATTAGTCTTTGTGTGAATCATTCTTGAAATAAAGTTTCTGATTTCAAATTTAGAAAAAAGTATTTACATTACTTTATTAATCAATCAAGTAACGGCCTGAACTGTTGGTGGAGACATCATCTAGAGATTATCTTCCGAAGTAGGATTAGCTTTGCATCATAAAAAATATTCTCTTTCAATCCGCCAATCTCGTGTGTTTACATATGTATACGAACTTGTTATTTCACGAGGAAAAAATTTCATCCTGTTGACTCCCAGTAAAAGCATTCATACAAACTAGATGGTTCAAATGTGTGTCATCGATGAATCGTGCCGTTGAGTTGCAGTTCATCCGTGGCACATGCGTGAGAAAATAAAATTTTTGATTTAAATACGAATGCAAATGTCTACCCTCGATTTATAACGGCTACAACAGAGGCTTCAGTTTTTTTTGCTCGTAAGAATTCGCTTTAAACATGGCCGAAAGCAGTGCCTGAAGGGGGTAACTAACGGATACTCGAATGTCAAAGAGTTATAACTATATAAAGAGTCAACATCTGCACTTTAAGTGGAAAACATCCCAAACAGAACTGAACCACTAGGCGTTTTTACCAAGTCGCATTATCAGCATTTCTTCTCCGCGAGATGAAAAAAAATGAAATCCCTCTTGTTTCTAACAAATATTTTCTGCATGCCTCATATTGAAACAAAGTTTTTCAGACAAGATGTTCCTAAAAAATTTATTTTCACATTCAGCACTATCATGAAATGTAGTAAATTTATCTTACATTTGCAGCAATTGCTTCTTTCCAAATTTGAAATTAATCTATTGACGAGATTTATGCCAAGTATGGGCTGTTCAAGGACCATGCCATTAATCAATGTTCCATATATGATCAAAGGGTATATTTCATATAACCAAGCCAAATTACCAACAGAGAAAGGCAATTTTACCTAAATTTATCTAAAATTTTTATTAAAGAGTGTTTGGATTAAAAATAAAATCTTTCTAGTAAAAAGATTATTTTTTTCATTAGTTGTAATTTATGTTTTACATCAGGCGATAAATGATGCATACAAATAGTTTTCAGCAGTGATGAAAAAACTTGAAATATGCGTCTTTGTCTAAACATTTTTTTATTTATGATAAAGTTGAGGGAATGGAAAATATATATGTATATATATATATATATATTTAACTAGAAAAAAACATAGCTGTGTAAACTAGAAATGGCAAATTTCTTTTCACGCAAAACAACATTGTCGAATAATAAGATGAATATTTGGCAAATTTAAAATGCGATTTTCTCGATTTTTCCAAATTGAAGATTCGTTTCTCAAAACTGTGACGATGTGAATGACGTTATCTGGCAACGACGTTATCTGCTTCAACGAGAGTTGATAGTGACGGTTGCGATGATGGTGAAGTAAGATACCCATTGTTAGCGATTATGTAATGTAAATTGAAGTTCATCCTTTATTGTTTTACTCGAAGCAAAAGCAACTAATATCCAAGCTTATCTATCAGATGGAAATGAATATAAGGCTATATAAAAGCGTGCAAATAACATCGGAAAGAAAAAAAATGGTTACAAAAACTCATATTCATAGACAAAACTCTTAGCCAGACGAAACCCAACATGGTCAAATCCCCAACAGGAACAAAAGTTAACATGGACCGAACAAAATATCAATAAAACCCAACATGGACAGCACGCAACATTATGGAAATCCAACATGAACAAAATTCAACATGGACAAAATCCAAACTTAACACAAAATCCAACATGAATGAAACACGCAGAAAACTCAACATGGACAAAACCCAACATAACGAGAACCCATCAGGACAGAATCCCAATTAAACAAAATGCAACGAAAGATTCGTCATGAAAATACGTTAACATGGACAGAACTCAGCGCAAACAAGCTCAAATGTTAATTAAACCTAAGACGAACATTTTGTTGTCATACTAATGCTTTTAAGTCGTTTAAAGCACTTTACCATATAAGTTCATTTTCGTTTGGGATGTTTTTCGCTTACAGCGCATTTGCTGGTACAAAATCTTGTAATGACTATTTGCTATTAAGTGGTCGTTAGGTGGTTCCCTTTAGACACTGCTTCCAGCCTTACTCAGATTAAATTTCAATAAAAAAACTCGTAGAGGGCGCTCGGTTAGCTCAGGTGGTGAAGTGTTGGGAATAAGCTTCGAGTTAAGCGAAATCACTACGTACGGCTTCCTTCACCAACCAAGTCCACCCAATGAAAAAAAGGAAAAATATGAGGCAAAGGCAAAAGCCTGTACGGCTACGAGAGGCTGTGTTTCGCCACATGAATCACCAGTATTCTCAGCTTTCCTTTCCGGCGGGAAAAAAAATTAAATCTTATCCTAGCTTGTTACTAGCAACCCTTCACGCCCTCGAGTATTGATGTCAGAGCGCGTTTAATGATTGACAAGTGTGTCCTAACCAAGTCAGAAATTTATTTTGTGTTGATAACATTTCATTAGTCTTTGTATGAATCATTCTTGAAATAAAGTTTCTGATTTCAAATTTAGAAAAAAGTATTTACATTACTTTATTAATTAATCAAGTAACGGCCTGAACTGTTGTTGGAGACAGCATCTAGAGATTATTTTCCGAAGTAGGAATAGCTTTGCGTCACAAAAAATATTCTCTTTCAACCCGCCAATCTCGTGTGTTTACATATGCATACGAACTTGTTATCGCACGAGGAAAAAATTTCATCCTGTTGACTCCCAGTAAAAGCATTCATACAAACTAGATGGTTCAAATGTGTGTCATCGATGAATCGCGCCGTTGAGTTGCAGTTCATCCGTGGCACATGCGTGAGAAAATAAAATTTTTGATTTAAATACGACCCTTATGGTTTACACTCTGCCCTGCATAAGTCAATGCAAAACGCTCTGAGGAAAAAGAATATTTCCTGTATTTCGAGAAGTTTAATGACGGTTGCGACAATGATGTTGATATCTATCTGAATAAAACCTCCAGAAAATTTTTAATAAAATGCCGAAATCCAATGAAATACTTTGAATCACTGAAATTGAGGAAATATTGATGTTTTGCTAGAATTTATGCAATTTAAAAGAATGGCCAAGTTCCATCAATTGCTTCAAGCCACGTATAACTACTCCAGATTGAGTGATTGCCACCAGGGAAATTCATAGTGAATCTAATTGCTCAACCGGTGATGTGCAAACGATATTTTATATATCGATATAAAATATCGTTTGCACATCACCGGTTGAGCAATTAGATTCAATATAACTACTACTTCGTGTAAAATGAATATGCGTCAGAGGGTTATTGGGTTTCCCGGCTGAACACGGTTATTCACGTAACACCAGCCATGTTCATAAATAGGAAAGATTTTGCCAAATGTCTACCCTCGATTTATAACGGCTACAACAGAGGCTTCAGTTTTTTTTTCTCGTAAGAATTCGCTTTAAACATGGCCGAAAGCAGTGCCTGAAGGGGATAACTAACGGATACTCGAATGTCAAAGAGTTATAACTATATAAAGAGTCAACATCTGCACTTTAAGTGGAAAACATCCCAAACAGAACTGAACCACTAGGCGTTTTTACCAAGTGGTCGCATTATCAGCATTTCTTCTCCGCGAGATGAAAAAAAATGAAATCCCTCTTGTTTCTAACAAATATTTTCTGCATGCCTCATATTGAAACAAAGTTTTTCAGACAAGATGTTCCTAAAAAATTTATTTTCACATTCAGCACTATCATGAAATGTAGTAAATTTATCTTACATTTGCAGCAATTGCTTCTTTCCAAATTTGAAATTAATCTATTGACGAGATTTATGCCAAGTATGGACTGTTCAAGGACCATGCCATTAATCAATGTTCCATATATGATCAAAGGGTATATTTCATATAACCATGCCAAATTACCAACAGAGAAAGGCAATTTTACCTAAATTTATCTAAAATTTTTATTGAAGAGTGTTTGGGTTAAAAATAAAATCTTTCTAGTAAAAAGATTATTTTTTTCATTAGTTGTAATTTATGTTTTACATCAGGCGATAAATGATGCATACAAATAGTTTTCAGCAGTGATGAAAAAACTTGAAATATGCGTCTTTGTCTAAACATTTTTTTATTTATGATAAAGTTGAGGGAATGGAAAATATATATGTATATATATATATATATTTAACTAGAAATGGCAAATTTCTTTTCACGCAAAACAACATTGTCGAATAATAAGATGAATATTTGGAAAATTTAAAATGCGATTTTCTCGATTTTCCAAATTGAAGATTCGTTTCTCAAAACTGTGACGACCTGAATGACATTATCTGGCAAGATAAATTTAAATCTCACAAAGGACGTGAAACTTTGATGCCCATTCAACAAAATTCATGAAGTATTCTCCATGTTCTGCCGCTTTAGTAGAGACTCTCAGATACATTTGTGTGTATCCTGGTATGGTGATTGGGAAGGTTTCGCACCATTTGAAGTAGCTTTCAGATGTTGCTGTTCCGTCACGAAAATATAGCTGGCGTCTCTGTTAATCGAAAAAATAGAAACATGATATTCACCAAATGCAGATTAGGATGAAAGATATTTTTTTGTGCTGTGGGACAGGAAAACCGATAACACGGCCTAATAACATGGCGAACCACGACCTCTTGTGCAGATACCAGTTTTGAATCGGGGTGAAGGTTTTTCGCTTAACATGTTCGAGAAAACTTCTCGCAAATAAACGTCATCCCATATGGAATTTGGACCTACTTCAAGCTCGTTGCGTATTCCCAACGCTTTACTGATGGAGCTAGCCGGACACCCAGCTGAAAAGTTCTTTACTAAAACAAAATTCTGATTGAATTTGGTAGAAATCTTCATTTTTTGAATTATCTTAAGCAAATATGTTTCGATGTCCTAAGTGGAACAGCAATTATGCAATGTTTCCATGTTTTATTACTCAATTCACTACTTGTATTCTGCTCATTTGTTGTAGCATTGACACTTACTGTAGGATCATACGTCATTCCAAGAGTAAAAAATTTCAAATCATCTTTTCCCATTTTGTATTTTCTTATATAAGACATTATCTTGAGCTGGTGAGGTCCGTCGTAAATATTCGCCAGGTTTCCTCCGATCTCGTTACATTTTATTATAGCTTCAGACTTATTGACTTTTTCATGTATCAATGGAACGAACACTTTACCTTTATACGTTTGATTGGTTTTTGCGTTGGTGTTGAGAAGATCTATAAATAAGACAAAGTAATTAAAATGTGATGGACGAGAGCATAGGATGGGGCGTGTCATAGGGATGAGATCGGATTTAATTTTTATTCTGCAGGAGAGGAAAGTCGATAATATGGCTCAGTCATATGAATAACTACGACCTCTCGATCAGAGATGTTACATTTTCTTCAATTTACAGAATTTTTTTCTGTCATCCCCGCTTAAAAATTGACTTGAAATAACCTTTTATAATTTCTTTGAATGTATCCGAAATTGTTACCGAGTCTCCCTTTTCTCCCTTGGGTCCTATCGCAGCAGTTGCACCTTTTTCGCCCTTTTGGCCTTTGCTACCTTGATCGCCTTTTAACCCCCTGTCCCCAGGAGGACCTTGAGGTCCAATTTCTCCTTTCGGGCCCGGTGCTCCTTTTGGGCCGTTTTGTCCAGGTATACCGGGAGGTCCTTGCGGTCCTATTTCTCCATTTAAGCCAGGCTCACCCTTTTCTCCTTTGATGTTTTGGTCAAGATCTGGACACTGATAAGAATGAGAGAAAAACGGAAATAGTTGCTGCATGTGGAAACTTTCGCATGTGTTTGTGGCTGGTGGCGGTTTAATCAGTAGGTTATGCTTAACAAAACATATTGGAATAAGCAAGATAATATTGTCCGAAAGGACGAAGGGGTCGATGCTTGACCATTTCACACCGAGCGTGCCCTTCAGCAATGCATTTCGCGGACAGCTGCAGCATAGAACAGTTATGGAAATTCTCTGTATATTTTTTCGAACCTATTTTTTTTTACTAAAAAAGATACCTTGTATACCTTGTCGATTGTGGGAGAGATCTGTTTCCACGCCATTTGACCGATACCATTGTAATCCGGGCAGAAAACGGGAGCGAAACATTTTCGATGTTGTTCACCTAAAACATATTGAAAACATATAGGATGCTGGTAAAAGGATTAGAACTACGCCGACTAAAGGTTTTCTGGAGATTGTCAACGTACCGTGCAATAACCCACCAATCAAAAAGGCAAATTTGCCCCTCCAGAATGCTACGATTAAGTGTCGTGGGTGGTATCTGCATTTGGGAGATGGCAAAATATTCTACAATTTTCTTGTTGCTTTTGATCATCTCTTACGACACACACGCTGGGATAATTCGCGCATTCAGGGGAGAAAATTTACAAACTTTAAACTTTTAAAATATCTTTAACCGTTATGTCTTAAAAAGGTAAAATTCTTAGGTTGTTAATTTGCATCCACTTTTTAGGATGTAATAACTAGTCTGTAGGATTGGGCTTTAAAATAGTCATAACTTATTTCCAGCATGTCGTAAGAGACTACTAAAAAAACGCTATGAAGTGGTTAATGGTTTTAACAGATACCCAGGGCAGATACCACTCACTACACTTTACCATGATGGTTCAGTTGAGTTTGGGTTGTTATTTGGCTGTTAGTTGGTTATTTCTAGACACTGCTTCCGGCCAAATTAATAAAAAAAGCACCATGAATTCACGTCTTCGCAGCAACACTAACCAAATCAAAAATTTCATTTTATGAAGCATGAGCCACAGATAGTCTACGTCTCACCAACGCGATCCATCCGTGACACTTGTTTGACAATACATGTTATGACAACAATATTTAGATCGGGAGCCACGTTATGTATATGGAATTAGGGATTCGATCCGATTCGAAGAAATTATTCGAATCCGATTCGAATTCTAACTAATTTGATTTTGCGCAGCGCTAAGCACTATCCACATATGGCCCATACTAGAGATTTATCGATACCGATGCCGATATTGCAAAAAGACCCGATACCGATGCAACCGATATTCAAAATTACCGATACCGACCGATAACGATAGTCTGTTAAAATGCCTTTAAATACGCTCGAAGTACATCCTTAAAGTTAAAACTTTCCAAAAAATTTAGGTGAAATTCTCAGTAAAATAACTAATATCAAACAAACACATCGATAGTGGATGGGATGTAGACAAATCTGAGAATTGTATATCTACACGTGGTAATAACTTTTTTCAGTATTCAAAAAAACTTTGAGGTTGTAGGAAAGGGAACTTAAGTTTAACAATCCACCCTCACGTAGGCTACTGATCCACTTCATTACATGAGGTTTGACATGTCGAGGATTGTAGCAATCCGGCTGATGGTTCCTTTTATGTAGCTGTTCTTTGCCATTCAAGTGACAGTTAGTAGATTTCTTTAGCAATTGATTTAGGCCTCGGTTAGAGCAAAATAGAGCAAACTTCTTGAACTTTCGAAGGTATCGGCCATTTTGCGGCCGATACTGATACCCCAAAAATAGCCGATACTCGCCGATACCGATACATCGGTACATCCCTAGTCCATACTACTCAACTTGTGTTTAAGACATCATTTTCAAACTACGGTACGAATTCCTCCGGACCTTTTCCTACACGTTATAAGTTAGCTAAAAGTACTTACTTTCTCCTCGGATCAAAATTGCAGTAACACAGATGAAAGTATGAACTCTCAACATCATTGCGTAACATCTGAGTATACAAACTGACAATTTATTTCTCTGTTTATAAAAGACGTCCAAGTAGTATAATATTTTATAAAAGTTTTTTCAAAAGTTACAGCTTCAATAACAAGGAACTCAGCTTCAAAATACACTCAATTGATCCGTGCGAATTGGAAGCGAATGACATAATTTTCAACAGTTATTATTATTAATCACAATATAAAATTAGAAAGTACGCGTCATATTGTGCATGTCCCAATAATCGTACCAAAATCCGCATTTTGAATTATTTAAAACAAAATGTCACTTCATAAAATATAATTTGAGTGGATCAATCTTTTGAAATCACCAAGTATGATGTTTATTTTTTAAGATGTAAAAAACTGCTTGCGTATCGTTTTTAATTGCAATTGAAGGAAGAATTGCTCCACTAAGAATTTTCTCCCCAACCAACTGAATACGATATACCTTTGCATAGTGACTTGCAACATCGCAAATACAATCAAATTGACTCATGAATATACAGGGGCTGCGCTCTGATTTACCTTGATAAACCTTGTTATGTTGTGTGCGATTCATGTAATCAAGAGTTATATCTGTGGTTCATACTCGACTAAACATCGTTCAACAAAAAATTATTCTCAGGAAAAGATAATTTCCTGCGTCGACGAGAGTTGATAATGACGGTTGCGATGATGATGAAGTAAGATACCCATTGTTAGCAATTATGTAATGTAAATTGAAGTTCATCCTTTATAGTTTTACTCGAAGCAAAAGCAACTAATATCCATATATCAGATGCAAATGAAAATAAAGGTATATAAAAGCGTGCAAATAACATCGGAAAGAAAAAAAAAGGGTTGAAAAAACTCATACTCATAGTCAAAACTCTTAGCCAGACCAACATGGTCAATCCTCAACAGGGACAAAAGTTAACATGGACCGAACAAAACATGAATAAAACCCAACATGGACAGCACGCAACATTATGGAAATCCAACATGAACAAAATTCAACATGGACAAAGTCCAAACTTAACACAAAATCCAACATGAATGAAACACGCAGAAAACTCAACATGGACAAAACCCAACATAAAGAGAACCCATCATGGACAGAATCCAAAACAAAATGCAACGAAAGATTCGCCATGAAAATACTTTAACATGGACAGAACTCAGCGTAAACCAACTCCGATGTTAATTAAACTTAACATGAACATTTTGTTGTCATATGAATACTCTTCGTTTAAAGCACTTTACCATAGAAGTTCATTTCCGTTTGGGATGTTTTTCGCTTACAGTGCAGTTGCTGGTACAAAATCTTGTAATGACTATTTGCTATTAAATGGTTGTTAGGTGTTTTCCTTTAGACACTGCTTGCAGCCTTACTCAGATTAAATTTCAATGATAAAAAAACTCGTAGAGGGCGCTGGGTTAGCTCAATTGGTGAAGTGTTGGGAATAAGCTTCGAGTTATTGAAGGAAAAAGGAAAAATATGAAAAAGGCAAAAACCTGTACGGCCACGAGAAGCCGTGGTTTGCCATATGGGTAACCTGTATTCTCGGCTTTCTTTTCCCGCGGGATCAAAATTAAATCTTATCCTAGCTTGTTACTAGCTACCCGTCATGTCCTCGAGTATTGATGTCAGAGCGCGTTTGATGATTGACAAGTGTGTCCTAACCAAGTCAGAAATTTATTTTGTGATGATAACATTTCATTAGTCTTTGTGTGAATCATTCTTGAAATAAAGTTTCTGATTTCAAATTTAGAAAAAAGTATTTACATTACTTTATTAATCAATCAAGTAACGGCCTGAAAAGTTGTTGGAGCCATCGTCTAGAGATTATTTTCCGAAGTAGGATTAGCTTTGCATCATGAAAAATATTCTCTTTCTACCAGCCAATCTCGTGTGTGTACATATATATATGTATACGAAGTTGTTATCGCGCGAAATAAAAAACACATTCTGTTGACTCCCAGTAAGAGCATTTATGCAAACTAGTTGGTTCAAGTGAGTGTCATCGATGGATGGCGCCATTGAGGAGTTGCGGTCTATCTGTGGCACGAGCGTGAAAAAATGAAAATTCTGATTTATTTAAACCCCGGTACACTCTAACCGGCATAACTCATACAAATATGCTCTAAAAAAAAGAATCAAAATCCCTTATATGGAGAAAAAGTATGTTTATACAACCGAGTCAAATTAGCAAAAGAGAATGACGATTTTACCTAAATTTACTTCAAATTATTATTGAAAATTGTTGGGATGAGAAATAAATTTCATTCATTCAAAACATTACTTTTCATGCAAAAACATATTGTCGATAAATAAGTTGAACAATTTGGAAAATGTAAAATGCGATTTTCTCGACTACACCAAAACTGTGACGATGTGGATGTTGTTATCTGGCAACATAAATTCAAATCTCACAAAGGACATAACCCTTTGATGATGATTCACCAAAATTGATGAAGTATTGTAAATGTTGCGCCGTGTTTGTAGCGACACTCAGATACATTTGCATGTTCGTTGATGCTGTGGACGGGTGGCTTGGGCAGCATTTAAAGCATCTTTCAAATGTTGCTGTTCCGTCACGAAAATACAGTTGATGTTTCTGGTAATAGAAAAAATTAAAAAAAAAACATGAAATCAAGGTTACGAAGGATAGGATAAATGATTGCATTTTATGGTGCGGGAGAGGAAAGACGATAATACGGCCTAATAACATGGCGTACCACGACCTCTCGTACAGACACCTATTTCCGAACGAAGATGAAGGTTTTTGGCTTAAGATATTGGAGCAGACCTCTCGCAAATAATCATCATTTCCCACGTGATTTGACCAACTTCAGGACGATGTGTAGCTAGTAGCGTATTCCTAACGCTTTACCGATTGAGCCAGCCGGGCACCCAGATGAAAAGCTCTTTACTAAAACAAAATTCTGATTAATTATGATAGAAACATTCATGTTTCGAGTTATCTTAGGCACCTATGTTTCGATGTCTTGAGTAGAACCGCAATTGTGGAATGTTGGCATGTTTTATTACTTAATTCACTACTCATTTTCGACTCATTTGTTGAAGCATTTACACTTACCGTGGGATCATACGTCATTCCAAGATGAAACTGTCTCAAATTATCTTTTCCCATTTTGTAGCGTCTTATATAAGACATTATCTTGAGCTGGTGAGATCCGTCGTAAATATTTGCCAGTTTTCCCCCGATCTCGTTACATTTCAGTATTGCTTCAGACTTATTGACTTTTTCAGACACCAATGCAACGAACACTTTACCTTTATACGTTTGATCAGTGTTTGCGCTGCTGTTGAGAAGATCTATGAAAGTGAAAAAATAGAATGGGGCGTATGATAGAGATGAGATGGGATTTCATTTTTTCCTGTTGGAGAGGATATTCGAGAATACGGCTTAATCATATGACTAACCACGAGCTCTCGTCCAGAGATGTTACTTTTCTCTCACATTTAGATTTTTACATATAGAGAAATATTTTTAGTTTTTTTTTTATGGGTGTACATTCTTTTTAAAATATCACAAATTTTTCTGTGTCATCTGCGCTCAAAAATGGACTTGAAATCACCTTTTATAATTTCTTTGAATGAATCCGAAATAGTGGGCGAATCTCCCCTTTCTCCTTTGTGTCCCAACGCAACAGTTGCACCCTTTTCGCCTCTTTCGCCTTTGCTACCCTGATCGCCTTTTAATCCCTTGCTTCCAGGAGGACCTTGAGGTCCAATTTCTCCTTTCTGGCCGTTTTGTCCAGGTATACCAGGAGGTCCTTGCGGTCCTATTTCTCCATTCAAACCGTGTTCACCCATTTCTCCTTTAATATTCTTCTCATCCGAACACTGAAATGGATGAAAGAAAAACGGAAATAATTTGTTGCTGAATATGTAATCTCTCGTATGTGCAAACGTGAATCGACGCTTATTTTGTTAAGCATGGGCAGGTGGCGCGATCAGTCAGTAGTTCATGTTCAACAAAACATACCTGGTGCGATCAAATTGTGAGAAAAGCCGAAGACGAATTTGCCTCCGAACACCCCTATTTTGCAAGGTTGTAACATTAGTTGTAACTTAGATCATATTCACAGTCACTGCAAAGGTCCGCGTCCAATGATTGTTGGGTATGAGCCCCCTGGTAGGTTTACAGAAAGACCATAGCAAATAATTCGCAACCCCCAAGAATGTTTGAGTGAAAAATTTATCTCGGGTGACTTTATATGTTAATTTTTCTCTATATTATTCAAGCACTGTAGATCTTAAAATATTCTAATTTTTTCGGCGAAATGACCTGCTAGTTAACATGTTGGTATCAGGAGTTCAAAATCTCGGATTGGCTCCGCCCGCTCAACCCAGGGTGTAAAAACGTCGGTGAGCTCGGCAAAACCAGAACAAGTTAGCCTACAAATAGCCGCTAATATGGGGTTTTGCCGTGATTGACGCATCCATATGATTAACTGCAAAGATATTTGAAGACGTTTGAACGATCTGCTCTAGAAAAAGTCGAACTCTAATATGAGCAAAATACTATAGACAAATACTGGATATTTACTCGAATCCAGTTCTTTTAAAGAAAATTATTACTCTTTATACCTTGGTAATTGGCGAGATCTGTTTCCATGTCATTTGACCTGTGCCACCGTGGTTCGAACAGAAAACGGGTGCGAAACATTTTTTTGGATGTCCACCTGAAACAAATACATACCGACTACTTAACTAGGATATAATAACTTGGATATGCTCGGTAGAATAGTAAAGTACACGTCTTTGCAACTACACTAGCCGTAAGTGGCAACTCGCGTTGGGATGTTATATTCAATGATATTACATTTCGCCCTGTAATTCCTATATTTTATATATTTTCGAAAACTCGCTGGGGCCTCATGAAGTTTAGTACCATTTATCCGATTATCATGAAAATTTTTCATGTTGCAAGCGACTCATCTTAACTCGGGAGACAATGCCAGATGCTTGGCGCCCCCTAGTTAGGGTGAGAATATTCTGCCAGTTTTTATGATGATGACATTTGGGAATATAGTACTTAACTTCACTGGATTTGGATTAAGATAAAATATATTCAAATCCAAATATGTATTTTCCAAAAATGTCGTTTTGGACAAGCCTGTTTCGGTCAAGCATTTTAATCAGATTTACCACGTATCTGCAGCACTGTACATATGTGGCCCACACCACCCAACTGGTTTTTAGCCACAAAGCCACCTTTCTGACTGCGTTCGTCGCATAAATTCCTACATTGAATGAAATATTAATCATAATTACTCACTTTCACCTCCAACGAAAATTGCTGCAGCACAGAGGAAAGTAAAACCGAAAACTTTCAACATCTTTTGTTTACAAACTTATGAATTATCTCACTCTGTATGAAAACATTACAATAGTATCGTTTTTAAAAGGAATTTACTTGAGGCAAGTAGGGATGCAAGTTTCGAATATATTTTTTCTAATCGAATCTCGAATAAAATAATTTCGAATCTACTTTTTCCAACACGATTCTCTTTAAAAAAAGTACTTTTTCCAATCGTTTTCAGATACTATATGAGTTTTAAGCATTAATAATACAATCCTTGTTCAAAGTCGAGCTACAGTTACGAAAAATTGCCTAAGAGTTATAAATAATCAAATACCACGAAAATATTTGCTTTCGCAATTCGACGACTGAATTTCACACACTCGAATCATTATGAATCTATTTATTCCAGGACGAATTTTCTCGTATTTTGTAGATTCGATTCTAATCAACATTAGTGTCAATACCCACCCTCAAAAACCCCACTCCGAAAAGATATAACAAATATTTGTTTTTTCGATATTTATTTGCCATTTAAAGAAGAATTTCTCCACTAAATATTTTCACCCCGACCCACTAAGTTCGTTATACTTTTGCATATAAACTTACAGAATCGTATTTACAACCAAATCGACTTACGGTGAAACACAAGCCAAGCTCTGATTCACCTTGGTTAAATCTTATTATGTTCTGTACAAGCTATGGAGTCACGAGTAACATCTGTGGTTCATACTCGACCAAACATCATTCAACAAAATGTTCTTCTCGGGAAAAGATAATTTCCTGCTTTGACGAAAGTTGATAATGACGGTTGCGGTGATGGTGAAACAAGACATCCAGTGTTTGCAATTATGTATTGTAAATTGAACTTCATCTCGCATCATTTTATTTGAAGCAAAATTAACTAGGGTAACACCTTAATTTTACATTTTACATAGTACATCACGTACTATCCTTGTCAGTAATATATTGTTCAAATATGTTTTGTAAATTTCTTAAATGCTTCTATGATAAGAGGAGCAATATGCTTTATCCGAATTGATGCATGAAAGTTGTAAAATAATAACAAAACATTTTTTCACGCCTAGCTTCAATTCGTAGTCCCGAACTTATCGCACGCTTCGTCGTGATTGTTTGGCTTATATGAATATATTTTAATAGCGTTTCGGCCTCTCCTCACATGTCTGACAACTTCCGCCACCGATGACAGAAAAAAATTAATTTGAGAAATTCATAAGAAACCTACACTGTTAAAAATATGTTGTAAAAACGTCATCCACTGCAGCAGAAGATCTTCAGCATTGGGGGGTCCGACTCGCCTATGAAACAGTTTAATTCACAAACTTTATACTGACGAAAATGCGCGGCGAGGTAACGCATGAAATTCTCGAGTAATTTTGCAAAACACGATAAGATTTTAGCTAAAATCACAATTTAATGAAAGTTGGACTAATTCGATTGTTAAGCAGCAAACAAAGACAAAGAAAAATCGAGCTCTTTGCGTTTTTTGTTTGCAATTTTATTATAATTTTATATAATTTAGGGGGTCGGGTCGCATGACTATTTTGGTCAAATGTGGACCACACGAAAATGTATTGACGTAAAGACAGCCACACAAATCATATGTACTGTATTTGAATAAATTACAGCCACTGGTGTGTCCAGGAGAGGGCCATGTCCACCCCCCCCCCCCCAGAATGGCGCAATGACTCCGGTAGATTCATGGGTTCATTCCAGCATATTAACGTTTGCCACTCTGGTTGCTGATTGTAAAGAATATTATTTAATATATATTACTTAACATAAAGATTTATTTAACAAGTATCTGAAAGTTCTTTGAAAGAAATGAAACACCATTAGGATTGAATACAAAATAACTCAATAAAATCACAATAAAATATACTTCAAGGTAACAGCAAAAAGTTGCATTTGAAGTTTTGTGTACGACTGTCGCTATTGCTGTTGAATATTTACTTTCCACCTATAGACCAGGCACCTATTTTACATTCTTTATAGTGAGCTGTGAAACGACTGGATAGGAAGTATCGTGACCCAGTGAAAGTAAACCAAATATCCCAAAAAGAGTTTCTAGTATATCCAACCAGCCGCATCTAGACGTGGTCATGTGCAATAACTGCCGTCGCTCTATTTTAACCTCCTTCCAGAGATGCTTAAAATTTAATGTCAATAACAAAGAGAAAATCTTTAATTTCCGAAAAAATTCAGCAAAACTACAATATTTACAAGTAATATACCGCGCATCGTATCACAATCTGAAAATTCATTCTGTGACACATGTGCCGGAGATTGACCGAGCATATCCACGCGATATATCAGAGACTTATTGTTGACGAGCCATGATTCGATTATATTTGTCTGATTGTGATAGGAATAGGGCTGGGCAATTCAATTCGGTGATTCGAATCGATTCGAAGCTCAATTCATTCGAATCAGTAGTGAATTGTTCATAGGAGAAAAAAACTTGCTAAACACTAGAATTTTCGTTTTTAACGAGAAAATGCAATCGAATATGTTCAAATTCGACCAAAATCGATTATATTTTGTCATTAAAATATGAAAATTGTTGCCTTTGCACACTGCGTATGAATCGAAAATGTACAATTTTATATTATTTATTTGATTCTCCCAATGGGGACAATTTGTAATACGAAAAAATGAGATATTTGTTATTTACATGAAATTAGTGATTCGATCCAATTCGAAAAAATTATTCGAATTACAAATGATTCGATTTTGCCCAGCCCTAGATAGGAAACGAGGCTAGTATTGAGCATAAAGCCCAAAAATTCATAAAAAACCGATGTGCATACGTTTCTATATTTACAATTTTGCAAGACTCAACTTTCGTGGAGATATTTTCCATTCGCACAGTAAACCAAGTGTAGCAACGTCTTTGCCTGTCATTATATTGCTATAATTGATCATTTAATTCATTTTTTCAAAAACACGTTTCTTGTAAGTTCCGTAAGCTTTATTTGAATACAATATTGATGCTGGAAAATCCTAGAATCAGGAATAATGTAGAAAGCAATATTTCAGTCGTTATAGCACCGCTTGTTGTTGTTTCCTGTGGCGCAGCTGTTGCCGGAATTTCAGAATCGCCGCTACATTTCATGGCATCTGTAGTCTGAGAACGTGGCATCATCACCGCGTCACATGTCTTGGCTGGAGCATCATATACATACTTTATTTTGGGTGTCGGTAGCTCAGTTAAAGTCTAAACATAAGTAAAGTTATATTTATTGTAATTGACGTAATTATCATTTTTGTGAATTTTGGGGCCTAAATTAGGCCAAATAAGAGATATCCTAGGCGCGCGCCTACGTTTTAAAGCTTTTAAAACGTCTTTTTGATATTTTTTTCAGTCGGCGAGGAGGGAGGGAAAACATGGCATTATCCCCCCCCCCTAAATACTCTAGTGAACATAAGCATAGAAATTACCTATACCAAGCTCAATCTATGTCTACAGTCGAGATTATGTATATTAAGATCAAGAATTTGCATCTAGATAGTATTAGGTCGATAGTCCTAGTACTTTGAAACTTTAATAAATAAAGACTTACTGCTTCACTCTTGTTGAACGGAACACAGATTGATTGTTGATCAACTTTGATATAATATGATTCGAACTTGTCTATCGCGTCTTGAGTCCAGTTTTGCTAAAATAAATCATTTTTTTTTCTAAATTAAAGATTCAATTTATGCAAGGGGAAGCAACCCCATCAGAAACTTTATTTTTTCACGCATGTACCACAGATGGACCGCGTCTCATAGACGCGATCCATCTGTGACACATGCTTGTCAAATGGAGGTTTGACAAATTTTTTTCCGACTGGGCCCAACTAAGGAATCTTGGGAGCCAACGACAACTAATATGCGGAGTTATATGAAACGTAAAACCAGCATATGCACCTTTAGCGGAAAACATTTCATACAAAACTGAACAGATACAGTAGAGTGCAGTTTGTGAGTATCTTCCCTTGTCGAAGTCGGGCGCGTAGAAATAGGGGTTGACATGTTGGTATCGCAGATTGAACATCTCGGGTTTGTAAAGTAGGACTCGTTCAAACATGCACACCTCACAAACCCTGGATGTAATCACATGGGTAAGATCGGCAGAAACCGAAAGATCATTTTTTTCCAACAACACTAATTCTGTTCATTTTTTGGTAATCGCTTGTACAGAACCCTGTCCAGGGTGATCCACTCAATTGAGTGGCTATAAAAGAATATGGACTAACAGTGACTAAAAAGGGCATCCAGCGTTCTAGGACGACATTCAACTTCACAATTTAAAGAACCGTTTTTTCCTATGTTTTGTTAATTGTTCGACAAGGATGGCGCGAAACAAGTGGGGTTTATGCTTGACAAACCCCAATTTTTAGTTTACTTGAACTTGATTGAACTTTAGTTGAACTTGATTGATATGACGCCAAAGTACGGAAGATGCCTTCCATCAATGTACACTAACTACAAGGTTCGCATTCCCTGCCAAAAATTTATTTTGTCAACCACGCGCCACACATGGACCGCGCCTCGACGGGGCGATATATCAGTGGCACATACTTTACGAAAGATTTGTGGACAAAGATTTTTTGATTGAGTTTGGTCGACTGTGGTATGTTCCGACAGATTTTTGCTGGGTCAGGGGGAATAATCCGATCATATATTATATAAAAATCACGTGTTTCATACTCACTCCACTCAAAACATCCATTAAAGTTTTTCCCTTTTTATCACCAGGACCTGCCAAGAACATGGATCGTAGTCCTGTAGCTTTCTCGTTGTATCTGAAAAGTTTGAATTTCGATTTTGTTTAAAAGTTTAGATACACTGGTTCTGGGTATAGGTCTATCATTCTTTCACGTAAAAGCTTTAAACATCAAATGTGAAAACCTATTTATCAGAAACTTCCGAAATATTTATGGTTACTTTGGAATATTTCATAAGTATGTTGATGATTTTGAATACTTTATTTAATATCAATATAAAACTTTTGAATAGGAATATTCATGAATTTTTTTATTTGATTTTCCTCTGATGACGACAATATTAACCAGGTGACTTGGAAGCAAAGCAGACGGATTTCTGTCAGTACGCTTGCAGATATAGATGTAAATATTCCGTCTGTTGGACTTAAGTAACTTCAGCTGCCATCGAGGTGAAATGCTCAAAGAGGAACGCTCAGTAATGGTGAAAAGGTCCCTAGTTGCAACGGAGTTATCGAACTTAGCGATGGATACTATTAATCCATCCCTGATTCTCGGTGCCGCGTCTATTTTGGAATATAACTTGCTAAAACACTGCTAGAAATCTTGATTGTATTTCATTCCCTGTAATATTGTTACTTTACCTCAGTTGTGTAAGATCGATTCCAAAGTATGGCCACGTTCTGTAAGCTGATACAGACGACGAACAAATACCAGTGTTCATCCTGGGATAATAAGATACGAATGATATACACATCTCTTCTCTTGTGCCAAATCCACCCTGCAAAAAGTGTGAAAATATTGATTTTGTTAAACAAAAACAAAAGTGCTCCCAAACATGGTTAGTACCAGTGACCTAAAATGTTTTGCATTTCAAGGTTGCCTAAGGGTATTGATTTCACATTGCATGAAGTTTTTTCATATTATCATAATAGTTCCTTACAGGGGATGCTTTAAGTCATGATAAGAGTGAATTTCAAATAAGAATTAAAAACAAGAACACGGACTTACTTCAGTCATTTCCTTCCGACCTCTTGTATCATAAACACATTCCATCCATAGAGTATCAGTTGGAAGAAGTGTAACAGGGGGGTCGACTTGTCTGGTTTCCTGATAGTTGAAATCGTAAGTCTCATCACTAGCAACAGGCGGGAGTTCAGTGCCGTTTCTGAAAAAGTATTTGAATATTGATTGGAACAGATGGTCTAAACCGGTCAGAAAATATTCCCCAATTCTTTTTATTAAGCATAAGTCACTGATGGATCGCACCGACCAGGTGCGGTCCGTCTGTGACTTATGCTTGACAAAATTAAACTTATTTGGATTGAGGTATAATTACTAGCAATGTGCAGAAATTCGGTGCCGTTTATGAAATGTTTGAGTTAATTTTAAATCAAAGCCCTTCAGAAAAAGGTGGCCCAATATTCTTTTGCTAAGTATGAGTCACTGATGGATCACGCCACCGAGGCTTGGTTCATCTATGGCTCAGGCTTGACAACGATAAATTTCTGGCTGAGAGATCGCTGACCTCACATTCTACGTTTTTGATCTGCCGAGTCAAAATTCGGTGCTAGCATTGATAGTCACAGTACGTTGTGCGAGGATAATAATAAAAATAAAATATATGGATATGGTGTTAAATTCGATCACGTTTTGTTAAGTATGGGTCACTGGTGTTAGGGCCGGGCAATTCGATTCGGTGATTCGAAGCATTCGAACCAATCCTGAATCGCTCATGGGAACAGAAACTTGCTAAATGAACTGTATTTTCATTTTTAACGTAAAAATTCAATTGTTTTTGGTCAAATTTGACCAATTGTCGTTAAAAACTAAAACTTTTTGTTCTTAGGCATGGACCGTAAATTGAAAGTACACTATAAACTACATTTTTTTGATATTCACAATGAAGACAAATTGTAGTGGTTGAGAATGTGATATTTGTTATTTACATGGTATAAGTGATTCGTATCAGATTCGAATAGCAAAGGATCGGTTTTGCCCAGCCCTAATAATAAATGAACGTCTTGATGAAGCGCGGTTCATCTGTGGTTACGCTAGGTAAAATAAAACTTCTAATTTGAAGCAGTAAACCTACCGGATATGACGCAATCTCAATGATCTTCCAGCGAGATGTGAGTGCAGTAGAACGCTGAATATTGTCACATTTTGTACTCCAGTCACGTTCATTCCCTGCAATAAAAAAATGATGATCAACAGAATCGTTAAAGAAGATGCGTAAATGTGATATACAATTAGGCTGTTGAAAACCGAATCATTTGGAATTCGAATCTGATTAGAATATTTTTTTTCGAATCGGATCGAATCACTAATTCTATGTGAATAACGAATATCCTAATTTTACTTTTACAACTTGTATCCATCGTGGTTATCAAGAAATTGATAGTTATCAGTGTTTTTTCAATTCACACTACATTGTCTAAGAGCCACAATTTTCATATTTTAACGGCAAAATGCAATCGATTTTGGTCAAATTTGATAGCATTTTGCCGCTAAAATGACAGCATATTTAGCAAGTTTTTGTTCCTATAAACGATTCCTGATTGATTCGAATAAATTGCGCTTTGAATCGATTCAAATTGCCCAGCCCTATATACAATATGTTAAAATTAGCGTTTTTTGTGTTAAGCCATTTTACAAATGAGGCCAAGTCGAATGCAGTATTCGAGATGATTTGCCGTTTTTTTGCCTCGACGTAAGTAGCGTGTCAAGATTGATTCTTTAAATTTTAAATCTGAATCAAGTGGAAGTTACATGCTACTAGGTACCAAGTATAGTACTTCGATTAAAAACCAGGTAATTGTCGTTTGGCTGCAATTGGGGTATTTTTAATGGAATTAAGGGTTTAAATCTTTAAATAGTCAATTTTGTGAGGTTTTTGTAGATGAAAATATGATTTGCCTAGTTTTCTATTATAAGTATCTAGTCTTCAACCAGGTACATAGTTGTAAAGTAGAGAAAGTTACCTATTCATCCAGTAACTTTAGTGGGTAAAATTACAAACAGATAACTTGGTTAAAATTAAAACGACTTAAAATGAATTTAGCTGAGAAAGGTTTAAACGAGGTTTCTGCACACGAATTTAAATCGAGATTCAAACTATTCTCAGCTGATCATAGTTTAGCCCTGAACTATGTTAAAGTTTAATCGACTTCCTGCACTCCACCCTAAGTAATTATATGTTTTTGATTAGGTACAAGTACTTTGAAAATATACTCGGTAAAGTAAGTATACTAGGTAAATTAGGTGCTCTCACCCAATTGCCAACACTACTATTGACGCGAAACAAGTCCCGAAAAATCTTGACTGAATTTTCTTTTCTAGTATCCTGATCGGGTGGACTTGGACACATAATTAGGTGCATCCATAACTTGTAGCACATACATATAAAGAGTATATTCCGATTGATAGAGGGATAGGGATGCTCAGCCTGTGTTACACAGTCGATTTAAGAAGTGGTAGATGGTTTTATCATTGCCCAGGGCAGATACCACTCACTGCACTCTACCACGACGTTTCAGTTCCGCTTGGGATGTTTTCCGTTTAGAGTGCAGTTGCTGGTACTACTTCTTCTAGTAGCTCTTCGCTATTGAGTGGACGTTGGTTGGTTCTCTTTAGTAGCTGCTTCTTAGGCCTTGCTTAAAGTGAATATCAATGAAAGAAAAAAAATCTTCTCGTGTGAACATAGGTTTAATTGTTAGTATGGGCCAGTCAGTTGCACTTTGACTAAGCATTTTTGTGCAGCTAAAGCGGCATAAACAAATCTACAGATAGATATAATTGATGGAAAAAGAAAGTAGCATAAAGAAGAATATATACATTTAGAAGTAGAAAAAAATATCACACCGAAAATCGTTTCGACATGAAAGTGTTGTCCACACACTCACCTTTTGTAAGCATTCCGGGTAACACAGACCAACATTGACAAAATCTCTCGCACCGGGAGGAATGAAATGCTGTGTGGGAATGACAGAGTTTCCAACGTACAACACTCCAACATCGTACTTCCTTAGTGTGTCTGTGTATGTCAGCCTAATACCAGAGTTATCGATTACACCTGTAAAAGAAAGATTTGGAGTGATAAAATTCTGATGAAATTTCAATCAGAAATTGAAATCTGATTTTGTCAAGCATGTGCCACAGACGGACCGCGCCTAGTCGGCGCGTTCCCTCAGTACCCCATACTTAACAAAACATGTTTAATAAGAAATGTTCTGACTTGAATACAGATTGTCTTTTAGCAATTTATTTCTGTTCCTTTTTTTAGCTAGAATGGTAAATTTTTCAGGAACAAAAACAAAAAAAATTTGCTTTTTCACCAATATGGTTCCCTGATTATGCACATGCCATGCTTGCTCAGTGATAATTATTGATACTAAATTTGATATATTTACCTTCTTTACGAGTTGGGTTATCATAATGAGTCTCGAGTTGTATGTAAACAGGATCGTCGTCACCGCCCATTGAAAGACCAGCTTCGTCAGGATATACCAGGGACTGAAAATAGTAAAAACATTGCAGGAAAGGGTGTAATATTGAGGACTCGCTCGCATTATTATCCGGTCGTTTAATGTCTCAAATTTTGTCAAACAACCTCGATTATATTGACATGTGAGCTTAAGAAAGAGCTTTACAAGCTTTATCAAATACAGAGATGGGTTTGATAGGTGATGGGATTGATACAGAGATGGATGTCATATGGCGGACTCTAACCTGCGCACAAAAAGTATAAACCAAAACTTCTGTAAGTTAAAAGGAACGCGATATAATATAGTTTTAAAGGTTTTGTCAAATAAAAAACTACATTGTTTATATCGATATATGAAAAAGGTAAGTCAGCAGGGTTCTCTGAACGCACAGGCGGGTTTGATATTAAGGATTTGATGAAATAAAATATGAATTATATTTTTGCAAGGTGAAAATACTTCGAAAAACCAATAAATTGAAGTGAAAAATCAGATTTTCTATGGTTTTGGCTTAAAGATTGGAGTAAAGAGAATGAGAAACTGTTGGACCTCGCCTAGGCGCCGTAATCCATTAGTAACTCATACTCAACCAAAGATGCAGTGAAATCACATTTCAGACCGGGAAGAATGCATATTGTGCAGATATTTAATTTTCAATACAAATTTCATTTTCATTATGGTCCTGTTGGAAAGGAAAGCCGAGAATATGGCTTAACCATATGGCGAACCACGGCATGTCGTACAGTTTTGGCTTGTCATGTAACTCATTTTTAGTGCGTATGGACATGCTTGGTACCACCGTGTACTGGTGAGGCGTCAAGTAGACGTTTGACACATAATGATCCTGCAACGGGATACCCAAGACATTAAACATGCTATCTTTTTAAAAACTCAATACAGCCTTCTTTAACATATTATTTTCCGATGTTGAGTTGTTTAAAACCACACTTTGCTCTTCCTGTCAATATGAATACAGATATTTAGTACTTACACCACCCCCGATTGCCCAGGCTATGATAACAGTTGTACAGGACTCGAAATGAGCCATATCCGGTGTGTAGCAGGGTGCGTTGACTCCAACCTCGGAAGAATTCTAAATAAAAAATATTGCCAAAAGTAGTCAAAAGTTGGTAATTCGAAAAAAAAAATATAAAAAAGGCTTTTATTCCAATAATATTTAATTGACGATGCGATTTCTGGAAATGCGATTTTTAAGTGTAATAGATATTCATAGCCAATATGTACACCGCTACATGCATATCTGAGTGACAATCATGTTGAAATCAAAATCCCGTTTTCAAAGGATGACTAAGGCGTATATTTCATTAGTATCAGGTTATGATTCTTCGTCGTTTCAACCCAATAATAACAATCTGGGGTATAATTATATTATAGTATTGTCACTTCCTAAACAACAAATTTTACAGATGCCTCAAAATTATTACTCAAGCGAGCGGCACCGCTCACTTTCATAGTACTCTGATGCTTCTTCATTTTTATTTTAAAAAGTGGTAGATGGTTTAATAAGTGATAGATGGTTTTAGCATTGTTCTGGGTTGATATCACTGCCCTTTAGCATAGCAGTTTTGTTCAATCTGGAATGTTTTACACTTAGAGTGCAGTTGCTGGTAATCCATCTTGTCGTAGCTCTTTGCTATTAGGTGACCGTCAGTTGTTTCCTTTCAGGCACTGCTTCCCCCGGCCTTGCTCAAACTGAATTTCTATAAAAATTATACGGGTATTTGTCATATGAATGAACGTTAGCAAATTCATTTTAGGGTGAATTTCAATGAAGAAAATTTATTTATTTATTAATGTCCAACTTTGAAAGCGCAGACGTTAGATCGCACAGTGGCCCGTGTTACACAAACTATGTGTAGTAAATAAAAATAATTCTAATGATGCTTTGCAATAGGGTGTTTCAAATGATCATATTTCTTAACATACCTTGATCATATCCGCGCATCTATATATCAACATGTGATGAACGAAAGCTTCGTTTCCTTTTTCAATGACCGGTTCAAACTAAAAGATAAACACTTTCTAGGTAAGTTAGGTATGTTTCTTTCCGAGCTTTTATAAAAGAAGCAACAACATAGCTTATCATAGCAAAGGGATTGTACACTGTGACGAAAATACAGCAAATACAGAAAATACTGTCCTAGTTCATTAAATAACAGCCTAGTGGTCTGTTCAACGACCATGAAGATACATTTTCTGTTATTTGAGTTCACTATATGACATAATCATGAATACGAAAGGATTGCTGAACAGGCCCCAAAGATTTCACGTAAACGCTGGTTATGCTTCGTCCACAAACTATTTTCAAGCAAGCAATGGTAGTTGGATGCTGGTCATACATACATACTTGCTGGCTCTACTCGTCGAGTAGAGATTCCGTGGTTCAACATAATATGTTCAAGTCGCTCAGCCGTGAGGTACATAGAGGAATTAAAAGAAATTGTAAGATAATTTTCCAATAGGAATAAAAAAGTTAATTCTTCGCGATGTTTGTCGCGACTTACTTTTACTACGTGATGCTTCTTCGCAAATTCTGGTACTTTATATAATCTGCAGTTGTAATAAGTTTTTCGAGCTGGGATCTCGAACTGGTCGGCTACGATATCCAGAGTTTTATATGTCGGTCCCGACGGGAGTATCGCTCCCGGTTTATTAGAAGATTCAAGCAGATACATACTTTCTACCCCTGGAACAGAGATTTATCTTTGTGTATATTGTGATGATAACAGTTTTCCTCCTGTTTTAATACCTGACGCAACTGAATAGGTATTTCTTATAAATCACGATTGTTCAAAACAGTTTTTTTATAGTCATTTCAGTGCAATATCTTGTTCTAAAGGTATTGACGCATATAAATTTTTTTTGCGTTTTACGATCAAATTAGGCCACTAGAATTTGATTTCAGTTAAAATTTTGCTTTGTTGTTATTTATGAATTATTTTGCGCCGCTGGCCGGCCTGGATGCAATTGTCGTTGTATAATAGTAAACACAATTGATAGAGAGTAAAAAGTCTTCCATAAGATTTCCGTCGAGAAAATAAGAATATTTAATATCGTATTTACATATAATATACTCAATAAAAGAAATTGCAGCTAAAACTTTCCCTAGTTGTTAAAAAACAATACGTTTTATGTATTTAGTGAACATCGGCCTGCACACGATCATAATGGACAGCGAAGCCAGATTCTGTTTCCTGCCTGTTCTCTAATTGCGTGTGGTTTGCCCGACTGCATAAATGCATTGCGCATTGAGTTTTGACAGTTTGTTGAAAAAAATTCGGCGTGTCTCGAAAAAATGGCAATAGCAGAGATAATCACAAAAAAATGTAAGAAATGTTAGACATGCTCGAGAACTGTTATTTACAGCACACTTATTTATTTGTCGTATTTTATCGAGAACAAAATGCATTTTTATTATAGCCGATCATTTGAGTGGTCGCCCTGATCAAAGTCCTGCGCAAGCGGCCATTTAGTAGCCTATAATGTGTGCTGCTACAATTTAAACTTGAACGATGTGAGGGCTATAATACGCACAAATATTGAATGCGACTTTAGTAATTAATTAATTATTTGAACTCACCTCGACCCGTCCAATGATAATTTTTTCTTTCTAAAACATCACCAGTTGGATCGGTAGCTCCTAAAGCCCAGATCAGACGAACGGTGTCTTTCTGAAACGTAAATTAATGATTATTGGAAATAAGCTTATAATCTTGCAAGTCCATTATATCGTGAACAACCAAGCCAGTAAGAATTGTCTAGACATATTTTAATGTTATGTATGAGTCACAGATGGATCGCACCGCCAGGGTGCGGTCTGTAGCGGTTCGCCCTTGCTGCAAGCACAAATCAAACCAACCAATCATTCTTTACCACGCCATATCGCGTGTGAAATATTAGCGTTATACATACTCTCAATAAAATACGTCACAACGCTTTGTAAAGTAAGTCATTTTTTGCGTTAAATTAGTCATCCCTCAGCTCTAAACACATTCTATTATTTACTTCTTCTCGAGTCGCTATACCAGTTGGTAACAGATGCCACCCAGGACAGGATGTGCAAATTAATGAAGGTTAAAATCAAGACTGGGTGGAACAAAAAATCTTGCATTTGTATAATTTCAGCAGTAAAATCTAAGTAACAGGACCCCGCAATAATTTTACAACAATAAAAAAAATTAATAGAGAAATTTTTCAACTGATTGGAGTTCACATATACACAGAGATAGAGTGTAGCATTATGACGTCACTTTATTTAGTCTCTGGACCGCCTGCCACACGGTCCAATTTCTGTGATAGGTGTGTGGTGAAAGTTGAACCTTTATCGGTTGTATAGTATTATTGAGTTCCCAATCAAAATTTAGTCAAGGATGAGCCACAGATGAACTTTGCCGTTCTGACGCAATCCACTCGTTCCCTACAAAGCATTTTCTCTATTTTTCTGAATAAAACGATGTACCATGATGTAGATTATATTGTAGGTGAATGATTGGTAAGATATTATTTCATTGTTATCCTGAGAGAGAAGTAGTAAGCCGATAATCGGTTTTCTAATTGGAAAATTTATTTTGTCAAACAAAAGTCGCAGATGGAACGCGCCTCGGTCGCGCAAACCCTCATTGACTCACACATACAAAACACGCATGAACAGACAGACTGGGATATCACGACCGTCACGTATCGCGCGACCTCTCGTGCAGATACCAAATCCATGTTGGAGGAGAGAGAGCTTTGACCTATTTTTTTACTCAATTTATAGGTACATGGATTTGTTTGGTGTGGGAAGCTTTGACCAGGTGACGTGAAAGCTAAGTGTACCTACACCAATTGAGCTAAACTGGCACAAGGGCTGGTCGGAACCGAATAATTTGTAATTCGAATATGCTTCGAATAATTTTTTCCAGTTGGATCGAATCACCAATTCTATGTATATAGCAAATATCTCATTTTTAGGATTGGAAATTGTCCCCGCTGTGAGAATCAAAAAATTTATAGTTTATTGTACATTTTCAATTCATACCTAGTGTCTGAACGGCAACAATGTTCATATTTTAACGACAAAATATAATCGATTTTGGTCAAATTTGACCAAAATCGATTGCATTTTTTCGTTAAAATTGAAAAATCTGGTTCGTTTTGTTCCTGTGAACGATTCACTATTGATTCGTATAAATTGTGCTTCGAGTCGATTCGAATCACCGAATCGAATTGCCCAGTCCTACCTGACATCCGCAATAGCAACTGAGATATATATAAATATATACAGACAAGGATAACGATGTAAGATCAAGAAGTGTAAAGGCAGGGAAATATATCAAAGGTACTAATGCTGCATCAACTTTTCTTTGTTCATATATATAGTTGCAAACTGTACCGTGATGGCTCTGTCATATTTTTTCTCACAAGCAGCAAGTTGTCTCTTGAACTTCAACACAGTCCAGCCGTTGCATTCATGACCGCTTAAAACATCAATGTCTTGATTCGGATCAGAAATAGGAGGTAACTGTCCAACGGCATGCAAATCCTGTAAATATGATAAAATCACAATAATATTAACAATATAAACGATTCCAAGTTTTGCTGACCTTGGTCATTGGACCCGTAAAGGGGAACCATGTGCTAGAGGTTTGTGTTCTGTACAAACGGTTGCTACTTTTAGATACATTTTTTTTTTAATCGAATTATATCATTTCGAATTGTATCTTCCCGATTAAGAATATAATTAGGAAATATATTGCAAAATTTAATGAATAGCAGAGATTTTCAATATATTTAGAGAAAATTTAAAATTATTTTCAAATTTTCAACATATTCAATGCAAGTTTTGCTCAAAAGCATCGTCGAATCATAGCAAATCACTAAAATGTATATTCAAATTATCCAATTCGGCCATTAATCCAAATCGATTCCAATTTTGAATCTGAAAGAAGCGGCAAGCCTGGTTTTAAAACCAGCGTCTGAGGTGAAATTAATTTCTATAACTCGGGACTAAGATATCAAACCTGAATGTAACTAGGGCTGGGCAATTCGATTCGGTGATTCGAAGTACAGATTATTCGAAACAATTATGACTCGGTCATAGGAACAAAACATGCTAAATGAAGTGCATTTTTTTAATTTCAACGACAAAATGCAACCGATTTTGGACAAATTTGACCAAAATCGGTTTTATTTAGTGGTTGAAATGAAAGTACATCGGTTTTCAGCCAGTTTATGCTAATACTTGTAATTTATAATCGTATATTTCCTAATCATCATAATGGCGACTATAATAGTAAAAAGGGTATTTTGGTATTTTTATGGAATCAACGATTCGATCCGATTCGAAAAGTTATTCAAATAAGATTCGAATTCCAATTGATTCGGTTTTGCCAGACCTTGTTGTAACCACATAGGTAGTTTTGATTGTGCCGCTTGTTTCCCAAAACATTTCTAATTACAATATTTATATTTTCCGTGACGCCACGAACTACCAATGATCCTCACGTAACAAATATAGATGTCCGTTTAAAAAAATATAACTGGAATCCAACTCACCTTAATAATAACTTTTCCATTCGTCACCCATCCCATTATGATGTCGGATCCTTTCATTCTTCCGTTCGTTGAGAATCCAATACCGACCCACCCTGCCGTCTTCCCATAAATCTGTAGGGAATTTGAAAAATAAAATAAAGTAAAGGGGATATATGGGGACATTGGAAGTACTATTGAGGGAAAATTACACTTTTTTGCGAATCTCCTTCCAAGTTCATTATTAATGTAAATTAAAATAATTTTTGAAACTAGACATATGATAGTTGAGAATTCATGCTATTCAAACTTGTTCATTATTTACAAATGGGCACATTGAATTACTTTTGCGGCATTCGAGCAACAATGCGGTATCATACCCATTACAATAAACATTATATTATATATAAGTGTATTAATGGAGTAAATATTCGAATCCGTTAGTATAAAAGCATTCGTATTTCAAGATCTTTCATTTTTTCACGATTTGCTCAGATCAAGATTATGAGAAAATCATATTAAAAATTTCAGTAACCATTCAAAATAATAATCATATAAGAAACGGGAAAAGGTTCATGAAGCCAAGGTAAGAAACGTATAGAAAAGTTAACAGAAAAATTTTGCATTTATTATTTGTTATTTTTTCTATAGCCACTTCTTGGAGCGGAACATCCTCCCCAAAGCGCTATGCCAGCGGCCACTTATAAACGGGCAGGGTTAAAATTACTGGAAATATATGATCGTTTCCCATTTGTCTTAGCCTACCCAAGTTATTACACACTGGGTTAGGTGGTGGCATGAATTGATGAGCCATACTCACCGGGACCTGGGCCCGGGGTCTTCGGCCTGCAATGCCAACCAAACCATCACGTTAAACTTCTTTAGGGAATGAAATGTGAATTGACAGCCAAACTCTTTAAAAAGTATAATGGGAAAAACCTCCATCACGATCAAATTTGAAATCAATTTTTTTAATGAACAAAGTCTCGATGGAATTACAATAGAAGCCATTTTCTTACCTCAAAAGTGATATGTGTATCAGTAAACATCCAATACAAAGTCATATTCCCTGATGCTAGAACAGCTGAGTGCGTAAAAGTTTCGCTAGGTTGTGGTGACACGTTACATAGAACATTTCTAACAAGGTAGGCAACCAATATCAAGAACACACAACGCATATTTCTGACTGGGTGTTTTATAACAAGAGCTGATAACAGAAAGAATGACGAAATGATGTCAAATATTTCCTAAATTGCGTAATATTGGCCGGGTAAATTCAAGGTTTCAACGGGCAGTTTAACTCTTTTATTTTCCAATTCGATAGGCGATTGAGACTTTCCGAACACTGATTATACGCGGCTGTTATAATAAGACTCTTTTGCCCAAACCGACCTGGCGCATTAGCTTTGACAGGGGTGTGAGAGTTTACCCCATAAACACAATTTCATAGGCTTCAGTAAAAACTCCCTTGGCAAATAATTTAAGCTTCTCTCCCTCTCTATCATTCACATTTAAAGGCACTGTGGCAATATTGGTAACCGGTATTACTTCCTCCACTCAAGAATATCTAAACTTTCAACTTTGTGAACTCTGAACCTCACCACAACTTTATTGTGCCACACTCCCTAACATGTCAGAAATACCACAAATATTTTATAGAGTATGAAAATTTATCGGCCATGGCCCACAGATGGAGCACGCTTTTAAAGCGGGCTCCATCTGTGGGCCATGCTCGACGGATACACGTAAATTCAATGGAATCTATAATCTGAGATCATACGCTAAATGCGAAATTGAAATACACTAGGGAAAAGATCGTTTAGTTAGAGAAGTCCCAGTATATTCTGCAATATTGCATTTGCTTTATTATTCTATATAAGATCAGTAATTTGATCTACTTATTAGACAGATATTCTTAAATTAATATTTTCATCTTTCTTTAGAGTTCACATACGTTCAGAACCCCAGACCAGTTATAATTTTTAATCTTAATATAGTTCTCCTGTTACTTCAACATTATTTTCTTCATTAATATACTCGCGTGTTTCAAGAAAAAATCGCAAATTTTCTTCGTTGCGGTTGCAACTTGATCACTATTACCTGCTTACCTGAACCAACCTCGCCTTCAGTTTGGAAAATATGAATGACAACAAGAGTTATTTACTGAAAATAATTTATCAATATGCATTGACGAATCCGTCGATACATATGTTGAGGAAATATTACTCAGATCATAAAATATTCAATGTTTTATCGCAGGTGTTTTCAACGGAGGATATACCAAATCTGGGTTCTCTGGTTACTATAATATTTATCAAACAGTATTTCCATTTTTGTGTAAACCTGATTTAAAATGTAGTGATCTATGCTATCATGCGTTATTTTTCTGCTGAAAAACCTTTTTTGAAGTTTTGACTTTTTGAGGTGCGTAACCATAGGTTTGACTGTATTGTTTTATTGAAATTCACTCTGAGCAAGGCCAGATGCGGTGCCTGTGAAGTACCAACCATCGGCCACTCAATGGAAAAGAGCTAATAAAAGATGTAGTACAAGCAATTACACTCTAAACGGAAAACATCCTAAAGGAAACTGAACTGCTATAGTGAAGAGCAGAAAGTGGTATCAGCCCTGGACGATGATGAAATTATCTACCCCTTCTTTGTTTTCTTTTAGTCGTTTTTTACGACACGCACGAAATGCGTTAGGGGCAATTCCGAAACCAGTAATTGCGTCTGGTATTGCCATAGGCCTACATCTCTAACCTGTTTCGAGCTTTGTATAAGTTTAATATTGTTGGTGTAATGTGTATCGCACTATGGTCATTGATATTTTATGTGGGCCTCATAATGTGGAATAAAAGCATTCACTCATTCAATTCAAACAATCACACGCAACCGAAAATATTTGGGCCTTTAGGAATAACTTGTCCCAGTGTCAATAATTCAACCATGATTACATCGTTATCAATGATATGGCTTCCACACCATGCATACCCTATCAATGATATGGCTTCTTTAGACAAAGGTATTACATAACGCTGGTGTTTTCAATACATCCGATGATAATATGGCTTTCTCTCTGAGTACATAAATTTTTAAATTGGTTATGGTAATTACTGACACTGGAGCGTAGAACAAAAAACGTCTAAATCCCCTCTGCAGATGGTGATTGAACGGACGAACCGTTTAAATATTAACGCTAATAATGCGGCGGATTGAAGACCAGTGATAACGCGCGATGGTTGATCATGACGTTCTATCGATTATGATGAAAACTAAAACAACTGATTTACTTTGAAATCAGATATTATTGTCCTATCATGTTTTGTCAAGAATTGGTCACTGATGGATCGCGCCGACCAGACGCGGTTTATCCGTGGCTCGTGCTCGACTACGTAATAATACCGACTGGATGGTGCTAATTGACCAGACTAAAGGCCGCAATACACGCGAAAGTATCCACACGCCTACAAATCGTAAACGCACGCAACGAGCACTTGCTGTTAGCTTGTATAGCAAACCGTTTAGTTGGGCTGGAAACGTAAGGAACTGCATGCAGAGCATTGCGCTAGCGTAAAACCAACCCAAGGGTAAAATAAAAAAAAACGCCACTTTCGCAAACGTGTATTGTGGCCTCAACGTTCTTGAAAAAGTCTGAAATGACCAACTTAAACACTTGTGCATTATATTCTCTTACAACCAAATGTTTTAGTAACTTCTCAAAAACAGTCAAAATTACCATATATATTTACTGTGTTAACCTGAACCCAACGAATTTTAAAGCCACATCAACGACTTGAAATAAACTCTACAACACACCCTGTTTGGTGTTAAAACAACAAAATAAAAAGTGTCCATTTATTGAATAATAATAATAACAGCAAAAATATCAAGAATATTATATAGAATAAACAAGAAAGATTTCATTAAGAACAATAAACTTATTCTAATTCTAACCGTTTTGATAAAAAAAATTCTCTACTTTCTTTTACCTGGTAATGGTAACCTATCCAAAACAAGAGTGTTGTCCAATCAATATGTCTGTGATCGTAATATATTCGCAAGCATGAGTAACAAAATCTCTTCATCTGGTGTGAGTTAGATCAAATTTTAAACATTGGTAACTGATAAACTTATACAGACAATGATAACAACATGATTTCAAAATTCAATAAGTCAAGAAACAGTGATCTAAATTAATACATTTGAAGAAACATTGGCTGAAATGTTTTCCACCTGGAACGCCAGTAACCATATTTATATATTTATTTCGAATTTCTTAAAGAAAACAACTGTTCCAAATGTGGAAGATGGAACGAGCATTCATTCTATACCAAGCTATGATTGCTATGAAAAAAGGCATTTTTAAACAAATATTAGAAATATTTTTCAATAATTCACGAGCCATGGTAGACTACAAATATAATAAAGAATTATGTAAAATGCGAAAACAGAAACTGCATCATGTGGTTAAGAGAGTGCAACGAGCTGTTTCTGATCTGCTTCAAAGAACTTATCATATAAAAAAATATGGATTGACTTGTTGCCAAGTGGTTTTTAAATTCTTTTTTTTACAAAATGAGAGTGGCTGCCAATGAATGAATAGGCACAAACTACAGGCGAGCAAAGATATGGTAAAAAATACTGTTGATTATTCTTTGCAGGAGAGAATTTCTCTGACAAGTTTTCAAAAACTAACACTATCACTTTTCATAAAAAATATTCTATTGGGAAATTAAGTATAGTTTTACTACTTTTTACTTGTTGAAAGCGATGTTTAGAAAACATTCAATTCTTCACTGGTTGAACAATATCAACTTAAATTGAATGAATGGGTTTTACCAGTCATTGCACGAGCAATTATTGACAATAGCGCGAATGATACACAATAAAAAAAATTTACCTCACACAGCTACAGCCCAAATATATACTGTGTTGCACACTGTCAAAAACGATGGGCTAAATAAACTTGGCTAAGTTTGGGGGCAACTAATGAATCGCTCCTTCGAGGTACAATCGATGTCCGTCCATCGGTGTCACATACATGCCAAATTAAATTGCCGATCACGCAGTCGAGTGACCCACCCAACAGGTTGATCAAAATTATCTGATTGTGTAAAAATCATTCTATAGTTTCATAATTCAAAATGTAAAAAACACAAAATTCAAATATGATACAAAACATATATCTTATTTTTCCTTCTATTACTATTTGCATATTATTTGCTAAGGAAGAGAGTCACAAATTATATATGCTCTGTTCAGAAAGGCTGATAGAGTCACCTACCAGTGACTCCATCAGCCTTTCTGAACAGAGCATGGATATGAGACCAAGGATACAGCTTTCAGTTCAAGATTCGAGTTGATTTGGAGTACTTATTTTAATAGGATTAGGACTCCAGTACTCATTTCTGTTTCAACTGGAGTTTCGAGTTAAATTTGTCTCGAATATATTAAAATTTTTCAAAATTTGAAATTTATCCCCATTATAATATAAATTTCGATCGATAGTTGAAATTTTAAAAAAATCAAGATCCGGAAAGATACAATTTGAAATGATATGATTCGGGTCGAAAATAAAAGTTACTGACCCCAAGGGACAACGCTATTTTAGAAAACTTAAAAATTCTGTTGTCGTTTTTTCTTTGTTTCAATCGCTTCCAAAATCGGCTGCTTTTTATGATGATAACGGTTTCGCAAATTTTCGATTTCCTTCTCCATTTCAGGGTCAAGTGAGTTCAAACGACCTTGAAGCTCTGTCAAGGACAAAGTCTTTAAGAAATCGAAGTCAAGTTCGCTGATATTTTTACCAACTTTCCATGCTTGATCGGGCGCCATGGATCGCGAACCTGAACCTTGGCTTCCCGAATCGTTTTTGTCTATTTTATCAAAGTATTCCATGAATGAAGGGCGTCCGTTGCCTCCAGCGGTTTCTGAGTTAGCAGTCGGGCCAGTGTCGAATCTCTGCATTGTGCCTGTGTCTTCACCATCCTCATTTATAACCATTGTACCGATCTCAGATTCCAAAGTGCTGCCGTGTTCTATCATTGTTGCGTTTCCTGTTGGCATTATTAAGAAAGTTGTTAAAATTGGTTCTCCAGCTTCGCTTTATATATTTTAACTCTTGACATCTTTTTTTATTGAAATTCATTCTGTGCAAGGCCGGGAGTAGTACATAAGAGGAATCTCCCAACTGCCACCTAATAGTGAAAAACTATTACAATATTTTAGTACCAGCAATTGCAAACAATACCGAACCGCTATGATAAAATGCAATGAGTGGTATCTGCCTTGGGCGATAGTAATTCTTTGTTACTTTCAGTCACTTCTTATGACACGCAAAAAATATGGTAGGACCATCTTAAAGCCAGTTATTTTTTAAAATCATATAGTCGCTTTTTATACTTCATTTTTATGTTAGGTTTGAAATTCAAAGATTCATAAAAGTATTTAGAATAGTTTCCGGAAACTGAATTCCACACACACACAAATCCAAAAACAGAATGAAACACATAATCACCTGTACTTGAATTAGTGACCATAGTGCTGTAGTCAACATCAACACCCGAACCTGGTGTGACCATTGTGCTTGCGTCGATCTAAATAATATATGAGATATCACTTTAAGAGGAGCAAAAAAAAGATTAATATTATAAAATTACAAGATATCGACCAATTTTTGTGATTGAATCAAGTTCTGAAAAATTCTGAAAATGCTCCGATTTTTATTCATGAATGATATATATTAAGGCGAAAAGCCTTTTCCTAAAGATGTCCAATATATTATATTAAGACTTTTCTAGCAATTCGAAATAAAAAAAGTATGAATGTAATAAATAAATGTAATTTTATGCATGATATGAAATAATTTTCTAGTACAGTGAATATTTACATATTAGTGATTTGATTCAGGCAAAGTATTAGATTTGATTCCGAAATAAGAAGACATTCCATTTTGGTCAACCCCCAATCCACCCATGACAAGGAGACAGAATCAAGTTTTTCTCACGGTTTCTAAAATGTTCAAGTCTTTCTTTTCAGATGGACCATCAACACTACAATTTCATGACAGTGTTGATGATTTTCAATTTTTTCTACAGTTTGCTTTCTACCAGATGCCCATACAGAGGCATTTTATTCTTCTTGCAAAGATATACCATAAAACGTTGCCCATTCGCTAAATATTCTTCTGATGGAACACATTTTCTTCTGGTGTCTGAGTAGCAGAATTGCTTATATCCCGCCAGTCAAAAACAACGGATTTCTGACCTCATCGTCATCCTCCTCATCGCTCTCACTCCCACTCTCCTCTCCCTCCTCATTTTCTTTTCTCTTCTTTATCTCCATTGCTTCTTGAATCATATCTTTTAGTATTGACACAGGTTTTGCACCTGAAAAGTAAGCAGAAAACATGTTATATTTTGAATAGAACGGAAAAATGTCGCATGGAATGATATTCCAGTGAGAAATATAGTAGTCTTGTAGTAGTGTCTGTAGTCTTCATATTTATCAACCAATTTGACTTAATTGGTAGGATGGTCATGTATAAACTAGAATAATTTGTGCACAATGAGCGCACAAATACCTTAGTTTGATAACCCTTCTGCTATGAAAAATATGGACAATTTCATAGTATTAGTATCATAAATTTTCATCACAAAATGAGTTTATTACTTTTAATGAACGGATGTTGTAGTAACTGAGTCGCTGTTGCTCGTTGTTCTGGACTTTTCACCAAACATTTGCTGACGAAATCTATGAATTCCATTGACCATCTGTAACAAAATTTGTTAAAGATTAAAACTATGTGATATTCAACACTACAAATTTCATAGTGGAACCTCTATTCAGTGGATTCCGAATAGTGTTTGGTACTTGCTCGATTAATCTTCATCTCAAATAGAACAGTGCATGGCTGCCACCAGGTAGATTCATGATCAGATATATAGAGCACAACTGGTGAGTTTGCCGACATTTGGTCTTCTATTCGGAAAAGCTTCATTAAGGCATGATTGAAAAGAGAAACAGCGCAACTTATATACAGAAAAACTATGGAAAAATAAAATTAGCTACGAGATAACAGGCTAAACTTTAGCCTGTTATTTCGTAGCCAATTTTATTTTATTTTAACTTTAGTTTGTTATTTCATAGCCAATTCCATTTTATTTTAACTTTAGCCTGTTATTTCATAGCCAATTCCATTTTATTTTAACTTTAGCCTGTTATTTCATAGCCAATTTCATTTCATTTTAACTTTAGCCTGTTATTTTGTAGCCAATTTTATTTTATTTTTTCATAGTTTTTTACTGTATATAAGTTGAAGCTTTCTCTTATCAACAATGCCCTGATGAAGCTTTTCTGAATAAAAAACGAAACGTTAGCAAACTACATCGTTTTTACTTTCACCGGTTGTGCTCTATATATCTGATCAATTCAAATAGAATTTATATCTTGCCGAGCACGAACAACAGATTAAATATTGCTTACACAAACTGGCAGAATGTCAGTCACTCAAACACCTGAAGAATTTTATTTTCTCTTGAAATTTACTCTGAGCATAGATGAAAACAGAGCCTAAAAAAAACAAGCCAACGACCACTTTATAGCAAAGAGCTACTGAAAGATGTAGTACCAGCATCTGCACTCTTAGCGGATAATGTCCCAAACGGAACTGAACCACTATGGTAAAGTGCAGTGATTGGTAGCTGTCCTGGGTGGTGGAAGAACCATCTACTTCTTCCTAAATAGGTTTATCAGAAGAAAATTCCACAAATTCGACAAACTGTAGAAATAGGTTTAAAATTATCAACGCTGCTACAAAATAGCAGTGTTGATGGTTTTCAAAGCTTTTCTTGTCTATTTGAAGAAAATGATAATTTCAGACACCCAAAGAAAAAAAGATTCTGCTATGCAGTGCTGAAACAGATAGAAAAAAAGGTGAATGGCTTGCTCAAAAAAATTCCTTTTAGATAATTGCTACAGACAGGAATTATGAGTATATTATATCATATTACCGTGCTTGGCAATGTTTTGTAGAATTTTGTAAGCAGGTGATGACAAATAATCAATAAAGATATCAAAAAACGTGGGCGGAATAATATATAACATTATGAGAGTATAAAACTGAGTATCGTAAAAGCAATATTCATGCAATTTTTCACTGGATGCCAGTTTGAGAATATGGAAATTTTTTACTGCGCGATCTGTAAGGCTGGTAGTACGGTATGGTACGAAATTCAGTACGATTCATCTTTCAATTTTCGTACTTGGTGCGGTATGAAGTTCGCTATTTATCTCGTGCCGTACCGCATTCTTTTTCGTACTTTCGCTTTGCACAATATTCTTATCCCATAAATTCAAAAAGATAATTTCATTTAACGTCTATTCCTTTTTATACAGGAACGCAGATAATATAGTTTGTGTCTATCGAAGAAATTTTTTAAACTAAGGAACAATTTTAAAATGATTTAAAGCGGCGCAGGTAGGGCAATAAAAAATGCAACTTGAACTGATTCGATGAGCTATGCCGTATATCAGTTTTATGTTCCTGGATTTTAAACGGGATAGCATAAGATGTTGCTGATGCCAGCTTTTGCTAATAGGGCTGTTTTGGACATGGGTGGTTGGCACGGTTCGAAATTGCTGCCTAGCAAATCGTACCTGTTTTCTTACTGGTACAAAATTTAGTACGATTAATGAAAACTAATAAAAATTATTAATCGAACTTATTTTCGTACTGGTACGAAGTTCAGAACAATGTACAGAAAAAAAAAATACCGTACATTATGGTAAAGAAAATTCTCGAAAGGTATGGTACGAAGTTCGGTACAAAATCGTTTGCTGGTTTGAAGTACGATAAAAATTTCGCACCGTATCCTAGTATCTTGGTTGCCAGTTGATTGGTATGGTAAAATGATAGTAAAACAAATAAACACGAGTTATTGCTTTTATTAAAGCATACAATACGTGTAAATATCTGATAAGTTCTGTTGACCCAAATTTGTACCAATTATGGACGCAATTGTCTTATTCCTCAACAACTTTTATTTTATCAGATATGATATATGAATCAGCATTGCCTCGCTACTTCGCACATACTTGACAGAGCAAGTTCACACCAGGGCAACATATAGATTTGGTTTCAAATCTGATCCAATCGATTGTAAAATCTGAAAACCGTACAAATTATCCCTACCCAATCAGAGAGCATATGACATATCTTGTTCAGTATAAACCCGCAGAAGGATCGAGCCGTCTAACCACGGTTCATCATCGTGGCATCCACACATTTACAAAACTTACTTTTCTGGGTTCCTGAATGTAGGAGGTGGATTTGTAGGAATCATAAATATAGCTCTCATTGGATGAATATCTGAATACGGTGGTTTTCCTTCTGCTATTTCTATCGCTGTGATTCCTAATGACCAGATATCCGCCACACAATCATAACTGAAAATTAGGATATATTTTTTGTTATTTTTTATAGCCACTTCTCAGAGTGGATCGCCCTGTCCAATGCCCTGTAACAGCAGCCACTCATAGACAGGCAGGGTTACAATTACTGGAAAATATGCTCTTTCCAGGTTTGGCTTAGCCTACCCAAGTTATAAGACCCTGGGTTGAGTGGTGGGCATATATCTGTATTAATAATTATTATTTGTTTATTTTCAAAACGGAGTCACAAAATGTTGTTATTTTTAAGTGTATTTCATAGCAGTATCTATGATTTTGAACCATTTTTTGCCGTTTGTCACTACCAGATGATCAAATAGAGACGTTTTCATCTGTGGGAAGAGATATATAATGGCGTTTGACCATTCGCTAAATTTTCTTTTGATGAAGTTATTTTCTTCGGGTTTCTGAGAAGAAAAGCAGCTGATATTTTTTTGTTCTGATTCAAAATTCAATCATAATTTCACTGAATAAGTATCATTTTTTTCGATGGAAATATATAGAATATATGTTTAGATATTTTCCCCCAAATGTTTTGAATCAATTACAGGATACAGCAAAATTGATCAATATTATACAGATAAAGAAAGGCCAATACCAGGATATAAGATATATTGATAATATACAACGGAGCTGAAAGTTCAAAAAGTAAATTGCTGAGTAATTTCATGATTCACTGTAGTAACATTTTCAGTAACGTACTGTAATGCTGGTACTCTGTATTTATAAAGATTTGACCTAAATCAGTTGAGTCACAACCTAGACTAAAGTTGAGATTCGATTTCAGATAAAAATTGAACAAAAATTGTATACAATATCAACTTTAACATACCCATAATGCATGAAAAGACATATATATATACAATATACTTGGACCATGTTGATTCACAAATGCAGGACACCAAATAAAAAATATGATTTTGTATAAGCAAAATTTTATGCCATTTCGTTCATGGTTTTGAAGCTTTCTGTGCAGTTTAGTTACAGTTGAATAATTGAAAATATTTCAGCTCATTAGTGAATGATTTATAATGCAATTTTGCTTTTTTTCTTCTAAGGAGACATATTTCCTACCCTTGACTTACCCAATTTCTTGAATAACTTCAGGTGCCATCCAGAATGGGGTTCCGATAACAGTGTTACGCTTTGCCATGGTATCAGTTAGCTGACCGGCCACACCAAAATCAGCCAGTTTACTGTTCCCATCTGTGTTCAAGAGGATATTTCCTGCTTTGATGTCTCTGTGGTAAAAATTCAAAAATTTTTTTTTGAGGAGAGTCTGGAACTATGGTGACAGAATCGATTTCTTTTCTAACAATAAGTTTCCGATGCTTTAAAATATAGTTACCAATTCTCGGGTATCGAATATTACTGAAGATTTGATAACTTATAACTCTTACGTTTTGGAGGATGAGAACAGACTGACAGTATAATAACAGCTCCTCGGGTACTCAGACAACCGAAGCAAAAGGCTGCCATCGGAAGTAAAATTGATGGGCATGCAATATTTCATGCTAAATATCTCTTATTTTTAGACTGGTGGTAACCAAACTACAAAAAGGTCTAAAATCATCCATGCTGCTATGAAATAGCAGTGTTGATGATTTTCAAGCTTACCATTACCATTTTAGACACCCGAAAGGAAAACAACATTTTGGTACCCTGGATGTAAGCTTTGGACTAGGGTATCACAGTTTCAATTTCCTCAAAATGAAACTTTTTCTAGGGAGGTCGAAAACCATATACACTGCCATGAGTTGTGAGTTTTTTGTTTCATTAGGATTGAGTAACACTCAAAAAATGTTTCAATATTTCAGTGCATGATCTAGCATGAAGTAGTGATGTTCACATCAATCATCTTTTGATGATTTAAATATTTTTCAGATTACCAAGTTGCTGATATTATGGTAGTTTATCTGGAACATTTCTAAATTTTTAAAACCCTTTTTTGTGGCTTCATTTCTAGTGGTGAGGTAAAACGATTCTTGGTGGAATGTAATCGACCACTTATTCAACAGGCAAACAGTTGTTTATTTAGATTTCAATAAAGAATAATGTAAAACTTCTTAATCATTTCAATTTCATTAAGCAGTTATCAAAACTGAAGAAATATTCATTGTCCTGAATGGTTCACTGATGGATCACGTTGTCTACTAGACAAGATCTGCGTGTGGCCAGTGCTTGTCAAAAGTACCGTAGATAGTTTTCTTGGGAATGGCATAGAGAATAAATGTCTACAATGTGAGTTCTGTTAGGTCTGAATGATAAATCCTTACCGTTACTGGCACCCAATTCTCAGCCATAGTATATATATTTCAGGTAGGTTAGTCTGAACTACAAAACTCACGTCTACATCAAAAATACTAGTCCTGTCGGTTAAAGTACCATAGTCTGCGGTAAAGAGAGTTATCTGTGTTATCTAAAACATAATATATTCTTTCTATTTACCTGTGTATTTTTCTCATGAAGTGCAAATATTCCAGGCCTTTTAGAGTATCTCTTAATATCGTTCCAATTTGTTCCTCGATCAATGTTTTACGCCGCAATCTAATGATGTCTGATACAGATCTAGAGAAACAATTAAAGAGTTAAAAATCTGTAACTCGAGCAGAATGCGAGATGAACAAAATTAAACCATTATCGATGGATAATAGAATGATATTTTGTTATCCAGATGCCAGGAAATACAACTCCCCAAATTCACTAAGATAACTGGTTTTGAAATGGTGTTAGTTGAATATTTCTTACGAGTGTCTGGTTACTAGTAAAGTATACAAACTGCTTATAAACATCCAAATGTTGCTTATACAATTGTAGTACTCATTATAGTTTCAAGTGCAGGGAAAAAATAAAATAAATTCCTGTGACAAAGCTTGTAAGAGGAACGAGGTGCAAAACATTTTATCATGGGGTTTGACAAAAAATTCAGACCTTTCTCACAGTTCCGAAAGTTCGCACAAGCCTTATTGCTGTACAACAGCATCTTGGATATTGTCTTCCTGACATGACATGATAATCGGTCCCAATCAGAATAAGTTCACAATACAGTTACTGATGTTTTGTTAAGTATGAGTCATTATGCACCGAAAATGGCTGAATTCAGAATATTTACTGAAAAGGCTACGTGATTGCAATAAAAAGGCATTTCATGAATCCTCAATTGCAAAAAGTTAAACTGTTTCTGGTTAGTGTTCCAGAAAAAAGAAATGCTGTGTAGCAGCATCTAGGAAATCTTGTCAGCCCGATTCAAAATAGTAATTGTTCTTGATTAAAAAAATTGTACATACAGATCCGATAGTTTGTAAGTATGAGTCACTGTGACTCGTGCTTCTCTCGTGCGATTGAGTTGAGGACTATAATCTAAATTAATCTAGCATAGTCTTGCCAGTTGTAAATCCAATACAAAATGTAGGTTGTATTTTACTGACAAAGCATAAGCCATCATACTTGGATCATACTTGACAAAATAAGAATTATGAAAGTTTTCAAATACCATTAATTAACATAAATCACTATTGACATAGCAGTGTAGGTAGCTACCGTAGTTGTATACAACCCGATTTAGGGAAATGTTATCGTCTATCTTTAGAAAAAATATAATCAATCAAGTTATGCGCCGCAGACATGATCAATGAGATAAAATACTACAAAACTTTAACAAGTATATACAATGATGGTGAATACCATGTGCGTCTGACTTGACGTCATGCAGAAAAATTTTATTCAACAGTAACAAGAATATTGTATGAGTAATATGATCATATGAATGAATTAATTTTTCTGTGTTCTGAACTTTTACAATAAGTTGTTTTGTGCAGATCCAATACCGCGTTTTATTTAAAACATGCATATAGACCACAGAACTCTTATTTATATTTGTTTCTTTATGTTTCACTGTGCTATTTGAACCACGGACCAGTGCAAAAATGGTCTCTACTCTCTGGTACCTTCCGAAAATTTTTAAGTGACACACACTTTCAGCAAATTTTATAAAAAAAATGGTTGATATATCAGCAGAATCACCCACTATCTCAAATGGCTATGCCTACGAGGTTGGTTGTTTTTTCTTCATTTTCATGGGACCAGGTCAAAGTAAAAAAAAGTTGCCGAATTTGAACTGAGTGGAAATCCTAGTCCTGGTGTAATAAAAAGGTAAATAAGAAAAAGACATCACTATTTCAGTATAATACTAAATAACATAAAAAAATATAATATAAACAAGCTCACCCGGCACCGCAGTATTCCATTACAATCCATAAATCCGTATTTTTAAAGTAACTTCCAAAATATTTGACAACATAAGGAGAATCACACTGTTGCATTATTGCAATTTCTTTGATTATTTCTTGAAGATCTGATTCCACAGGAACTTGTTTAATGGCGACAACCTGAAGGAAAGATATCAATTGGAAATTATTTCAGGGTCGATCTAAAAATGAGGAAATCGCAGAAATTGTTGTAACAATCCTAAAATTTAAAAAAGGGGAAAAATAGAATGATGGATCTATGGAATCTTTGACCAATCAACCGAGTGGATCCAGCAGGCTAAGGTGAGGTACAAGAGCCAATACATCGAATACAGTGAATATTAATTAGGAATTATGGATGATCTAAAAATGAGGAAATCGCAGAAAAAAGAAGATATTCAGGGCCCGGTTGGCTCAATTGGTAAAGCGGTGGGAATATGCTTCGAGCTACGCCGGTTTATGAAAGGACTGCTTACGGCTTCCTCCACCAACCAAGTCCATGCACAGGAAAAATGAGAAATAGGATAATCCAAAATAATTCACCCCGATCCGGAACTGGTATCTGCACGAGAGGTCGTGGTTCACAATGTCATTAAGCTGTATTCACAGCTTTCCTCCCCGCAGGATAAAAATGAAATCCTATCCTAATAAAACCCATTAAAATTTAAAAAAATGCTATAACAAAAATTTAAAAAGACAAAAATGGAATGATAGATGCATAGAATTTTTGACCAATCAATCGAGTGGATCCACCAAGACGATGGCATTGTAGTAGAGGATAACTGAAACACATTTATATAAATCTGAATTCATTTCTTTAAAGTAATTGAGTACAGGCATTCTATTTACATAAAACTTTGTAGCATGAAGCGACAGCAGTGTAAGGTGAGGTACCAAAGCCAATACATAGACTTGATAATATTATCATTTTACATAAGACAGGAAATTAAAAAAAAGAATGAAAACGAAATTGCACCATAAATAAGTAAAAAAGAAATCACAGAACTAATGTTCTTAGAGGTAAAATAATAAACATTATTATAAAATCCGATGTCACTTCCAAAGCATTTCAAATTTAGTTTAAAGAGCCATAACACGCAAATTAGCAAGCCCATATCATACCTGTCCTGCTTCTTTATAAATGGCCTTGAATACACACCCATAAGACCCTTCTCCTAATTTTTCAAGAAGATCGAACACTTCATCTGGTTGTTTGGTCAAACTCTCTTCACTTAGCTTCTTTAATGGTCTTTTATTATCCATGTCTGAAGGAATATTTGGCTAAAAACTATGACTGTAAACAAAGATATTTAGATTCACATCACATTTTGTATCACATGCTATCTTATTAAACCAATCAGTTGGTGTATCTGGGTAAGGTTGTGAGGCTGCGGTGGGGTAGACTGTCAGAATGCCGTTGACTCTGCTACTCAGGCACCTGAAGAAAATTGATTTCATCAGAAGAAAATTTAGCCAATAGGAAATATTTCATGATCTGTGACTAGAAAATTTATATATGTATATATGTTTTTAAATTCGGGTAGTAACCAAACTGAATAAAAAGGTTAAAAAGGATGTCAATACTGCTGCCTTGTAAGTGGTTCTGAAGAACACACCTGAAGCAATATTTTGCAACTGTGCAGTGGACTATGCCATATTAATTTATGTAGCAGGCAGGGATGTACAAACAAAGCGAATATATTTGGAAATGAACTAGATTCCGACTGATATTTTTTGCAAGCGATATCGATATTTCGACGACAGATGACCGATACTCACTTGTTGAAAACTCCTAACGAAAAAAGCAATAAACCGAAAAAAAAATAATGAATAGTATGAATGAATAATGAATAGAACAGGTCTATTGCATAAGAAATACATATGAATATATAACATTTTGATGTGTTACTAAGGAATTTTTGCTGAGAGAGAGTTGAATAAGATTCCACCTCATGCGAATAACATCTGCTAGGGATTTCCATGATGGAAGAGAAAAAATATTATGCAATTTTTGACATTTGAACAAGAACGCATTTTTAAAAGAATTCCAAGTGTCCGCATGTGCCTTTTGGATGGCCGATATTATCTGCCACTTTTGTGATCAACCGGTATATCCGTAAACAACAAAACAAAGCCGATATATCGGAAGAAAGCAAAATTAGGCCAATATAGCTGTCAGGCTGTAAAGAATGAACATATTTAGAGTTAGGTCCCATATATAATTTACAATAATATATTCTATATTTGAAATGATCTTTTTAGAATGCATTTGAAGTACAGAAATTGGTTTCTGTCATCTCTGGCAGCCGTGCAGTGACGTAACCTGTAACTAGACCTAAACAGAATTTCATTTTAAGGGGAGTGGGACAAAATTAATATTGAATCGAATATTATTACGGTGTACAGTGTATGATTATAAAGCAAATACGGTATGTTGCTTTAGTAATGTGAATGACATAATGATGAACGTTAACAAATCTTATCCCGCTCAAGTGTATTTCTAAGACGGCTACCGATTGAGCCAAACAAGACACACGCAAATGTTAAGTTAGTGCCTCAAAGCAATGCCAGAATTTGTCTTATGTTTCAGTAGTAGAGTTGCTGCTTTAAGATTACTTGACCCCAGTACTCTGCTGTGAGTGAAGTTATTAATCTATCGCTGGGCACAATGTATCTGCACATTTCAAGGTTCCAGGTGATGTTGTGTTTTTGATAGGGCATTTCAACTGGTGCTCTAGTACTCATTAAACTCTCTCTTTATCGTGTGTGACACAACAATTTCTCTCGTATGCTATAAGAGGGATACTTTCAGTGTGCTATTTTATGTGCTTATCTTCCCTCCTCTCTCCAAAAATGCACTTGAATGAATGAAACTGTGATGAAGATTTGAATCTTTTGTCCCCTCATGACATAATAGGCCTTCCATAAAAACAAGACAATAAGGCTGAATTAGCATTCAAATAAGTTTAAAATATGGTGAGAAAATGTCTGACACGAGTGGGCGATTCTCAAATCCCATTTATGGCACTTTCTTTTTTTTTCGGTCTGGATGAATGAAATTTCTTGTAGACCATCTTGGCAATGTATTTTTTATCATTGATAACTCTGTACTTGACATAAAAAACAAAGATTGAAACAAAAAGTGATTTGAAGGCGACTCCCTATCAACATATTAGCTATACTGACTCGTTCTTCTGTCAAAAATTAATATGTTCCGTTTCGCAGTATGTTTTCTAGTGATTAAATACTCCATCTAGATTTTAATTTCAAGCATGCAATTTACAAAATCACATTAAGGTCGCTTGTCTTTAAAATTAAAATTTATACTTTCTTTTTGAAACCTCCCGCCACAAGTGTCTGTCAATCAATATTAGCCAAGATAAGTAAAAGTGCGAATGAAGCTTGATTAGACATACACCACATTTACCAGCTATTCCATGTTTTCATGACTTATTCATTCAAACAAATGACAAAAAAAACGAGGGAGTGAAAGCAACTCTACTGTGATTATGAAAACTGTGACACAGGACAATGCGAACGATCTGTCTCATGCTAGACTTCATATTTCCAGATAATTTGAGCAGTAACACTGTGAATTTGGGTTTGTTTGCACCTGTTCTGCGTTAATAAAAATAAATTTTATTCTCCGAAAAAAAAGAAAAAATCTATCTTGGTAACTGTAAAGACCAAATCCACTATAATTTAGGCAGAAAAATGATGGCATTAATTACCGGTAGCATGTCGAAAACAGGCTCTCTTTTTAAGCCCGCTCATCATACTCTGTACTGTATCAGGTATAGCATATGAGAGAAATTGTCATGACATGCTTGAGTTGAGCAATCTTAAAACTCGTAGATTTGTTGAGCGATAGTTAAAATACTTTATTTTGCACTCATTATTGGCGACAGATTTAGGACTTTAGTACTGTATTGCCATATCTGATTATGCTGTGTTTAAGTAAATTTTTATTTTAATAAATTATCAAAATATTTGAAATTCAACATGTAATCTGTAGGGGGTACAGTGATCAGAGGGGCAACTTTGATTACAGAGCGAAATTGTTGTATGTAACCTTCCAAATCCAGTATCCTTTACCCGTACTGTTTACACATCTCTAGAATACCGGTATTCTGCATTTGCAGTTAAATGTGCTTATATACTATATCAGATATAGCTACCAAAGACAACTAAAAAATAATAAATGGGGCATAAAATTTTTCCTCAATATTGATCCAACTGCAAAGGAGCCCCGTTTCACAGTACCGGTATTGGTATCTGGAATTTTACAGTTTATATTACTCAGACTTAGTATTCAGTATTGTACCGGTACTGTTGTAACCATCATAGGATCATAGGACGGTAACGTTACAGTGTAGGCAGATAAGCCTATCACTATTACTCCAGACTTTATTGCATTTGCAGCTCTGAGTTTACACTAGCCTATCGTATCCAGGGGTCTAGTAGCCTACTAACTGCTAAATGTAAACTTCACTAAACCCGTATTCAGTACCGGTACCGTATCTGATATTTCTCGGTTCTCTTTGGCCAAACAATCTCAAATTTTGGTTAGCGGTGCAGTACATAGGAGCGCTTGATTTAACGTTAGAATTAGGCTAGCTTAACCTACTACTTTTTTTCAACATAGCGCGGATTACCTAGAGAAAAATACTCCAGGTAACCGGTATTTAACTCCCTTGATTGTTAAACGCGAGAACCCAGCCAAAATTAATCCCGCCCACCACAGCCCATACAGACAAACACTGAACAGGAACAGCTCTGTTGCGCCCTCTGGCGAAAAGTAAAATTCTATATCCACCAAAGTCGAATACGATTTTTATTTGGTATATCGATCGCGACGCCCATTTAGTAGATAGAATATGATTTCACTTTTACCCTGCGCAAGACGAAAGCCCAAAATACGCCCTAACCACGGTATTTTCGCCAAAATAAATTTAAGCATGGGTTAATAACAGGCCATTGCAAAAATAAATCGGTTGGGCAGGTAAACACTGTTAACGCCATTTGTGGCCAATGATAGCGTGAACGAAAATAGGTATAAATACGCAGGGGTTGAAGTAAATGGTGATTTCATCTAATTAAATAACGTCAATAAATGTAGTGTTGATATTGACAAAAAATACAGTATTATTATTTATTAATCCTATATAGGCTTTGGCGGTACTGATTTTTAACGTGCGTTAAACTGGCGGAGTACACTTTGGTCTAGTTGTTTGAGGAGCACTAACCCTTTTATGCCTGTCTGCAAACTTATGGCCACTATTCAACTCATGATATGATAAGAGGTAGGATTGTCTGAATCGGAAAGAGTATGACATTGCAAAGAAACAAAGAAGTGGTAAATGAATATTTAGATTCCACTCACTCACTTCAGTTCCGTTTGGGATGCTTTGCGTTTATAGTACAACTGGTCGCTAGTCAGTTCTTTCTTGTCGCTGCTGCTTGATACATTCTTGATTTACTCAATTAAATTGCAATAAATCACATTTTATTGTTTCTTAAACAATGGGAATGTTGATTCATTAAACCATTATGTTAAATGTACATAGGTTTTTGCTAACAATGAAAATTGAAAATATAAATCAAAAAATTCGTTTGACACAGAGGCATTTTGCCACAAGGGTTTGCTCAATGAACTTTTGTTGATTTCGTATTAAAATCCCTAAATTGCAACAAAAATACAATAAAATCACTGCTTTTTGACAGTAATTTATTTGGTAGTATTGAAGAAATGTATAAAATCGTCTTTTTTGGCCAATTATGGACTGTTGATGGGATGCACCGCCGAGATGGCATAAATTTCATCAATGCAGCGGTTTTTAACTTTGGAAGTATGCAACCACTGCAAATGACTAGTAAATTCACAGTAATTTCATTACAGTCTTAATCAAGGAGGTACTTTGAGCTTTTATGTAGCATGCCTGGTTATGAAACAAATTAGGTAAATACACAACGATTACCGAAAAAAAAAATGTTGGGTGCGCGTCCGATTAATCACGGAACCCTGCTTGACATGAAATCAAAATTTTTTTGTCTAGTTGCGATCGACCATCAATCACGTAGTAAATATGAAATTTCACGTAGAAAATGTGCAATACTTTAGTACACCTTCACTGAAATCATACATACCTACAAAACTATTTTCACCTAACTCGAATTGCGCATTTATTCGTACGCTATAATCCCTCAAAGTCCAATCAAATAGACTTTGAGACGTAGAAAATTAGGTGAAGCGGCTTATCTATAGAGCCGCCATAGCGCCAAATTCTTCCTTGACTCATGATTGACAAAATTCCTTATATACAGAGATAAATGTACGGCTTTCAACTACTAGAGTAACTTCACTGACATCCGCTGTCGATACTTGTGCCACAGTCTCCCTAGAATGGAAGTCTCAGGCATCGTGGGTTGAGGATCTCGGGTTCGAGACCTGGCGAGTCCGGCTCGTTAATATATGTCTAAGGGTGTAATAACTCGGGTATTCCCAGTCAGGTGGAATCATCCGGATATGTCGTGTCGAGCGTGACTTTTATTTCATTAAACTTCGCTCAGAGCAAGGCCGTAGGAGACAAATCATACTCGAAGAGTTTCTCGAAGCTACTAAAGTGCGAAGATTTGACCGCGTCTGGAAAGTTGATATTTTTTTTACTTATCACAGTAGTCGATCAGAAAACATTTGTACCGATATGTTTTACGGTATTAAACCAGGTCCATGCACAGGAAAAATGAGAAATACGATAATCCCCACCAAAAAAAACCTTCACCTCGATTCGAAACTGGTATCTGCAAGAGAGGTCATGGTTCTCGGCTTTCCTCTCCCGCAGGATAAAAATGATATCCTATCCTATCAAACATGAGTCACTGATGGAACGCGCTGACGAGGCGCGATCCATCTGTGGCTCATGTTTGAAAAAAAAATTTTCCTGATTGGTTTTTGATGGGTGATCCACTCTTCACAATGACTCTGCCTGTACCAGTTGAAATATAGAAACACAGTTATGCTCAATACAAACAACTACAACACAGAAACTACTTCTGTAAATGTATTGTGAAAACATAATATGACTTAAACACACTGAAAAAAACCACCTCTTGTAGTACCACGAATAGGCCTTCAGCTAATCCCGAACCTTTCTACGATATGTATATATTGTTAAACACGAGTCCTTGCATTGATCGTGCCGCATATAAGCACGGTGGTTCTAAGGTTTATGCTTAGCAAATAACAAAAATTCGAATTGTAACCTTGTCAGGCGTTTGATTAATCAACAATATTTGCCCTAAATCAACAACGTCTCGTCTATCTAATATTTTTTTGTATCAAGCTTAGTAAGTCTTGGCTTGCTTCAATTGATTCGATTCATTTTAGTTTGCTATCCATTAAAAAAATTGCCAGAGTTATCGTTATTTGAAGAATTTGCATTCGAAAGTGCACTAAAATAGTAAAGTAAATTGACTCCCAGCTTTGTAAGGCAACGTTCCTTGGCAAAACCTGAAAAACCTTCATTCATGTGGATTGAAATTCCAACAAAATGTACCATAGAAGATTGATATTTGCTTAGATTTCGCCGCACAAAAGCTTATATAGACAAGCATAAGCTATGCATGGTACGCTGTCTAACATAGGCCATACTTAGCATATCATAAGTGCAAGGAGTGTTACGACGAGGTGGTTAATCAGTAACCAAACATTCATACAAAACATCATTTGCTTGTTAATCTCGATGGGAGAAGATAAAAGCCATGTCTTACAATAGCGGTTACCATAGGCTGCAGGGAATGTACAAGCTCACGGATTTATAGAGTTGTGACAGGAATTTTATTTTGACAAGCATGAGTCACAGATAGACCGCGCCTCGACGGCGTGATCCATCAGTGACCCATGCTTGACAAAACACTAAAAAATAATAAATCTCCAAGCTGTATAGTGGGAGGGGGCGAAATAGCATAGAATAAAGGTACAGGAAAGCATTGAAAGGATTTTCAGAAAAGCTTGAAACAATAGAAAAGTTTTATTTATATTCGTTCTTCCAGCGAGACTGACAACGAACTCAGTGAAATCATGTTGACGCAAGCAATTGAAATTATAGTTTCAGTCATCGTTATGTCTTGATTAATTAATAGAATCTATGATAAAATTAGTTTAGCCCGACGAGTTTTAATGTGCCATGAATGTTACGGGTGATTTGGCGTCACGGTGCTTGTAATAAGGATTCATGGAAAACAAAATTTCATAAACATTGTACCTCCTAGATATCGGGCCATGAGTCCCACCACGCTCATTAAAATATGATAGAGAATATATGTTAGTTGAAGCTTTTTTGATTAGGAAAACGCACGTCATCTTGACTGACCGATGTGTAGGCTACGTCAAACAAATTGTTGTTAAGGAAATTCCAATTTATTATCTTTTTGTCTGAATTTTACAAAACGTTCCACATCATTTAATGTTAGGTTGTTAACAGACTGAGCCATGCTGAGTCATGCGAAAAGATTCCAAACGAACTCTAGCCCACTGTTTGAAATTTACGATGTATTCATTGAAAGCCATTTCAGACATGTCTTTAACTTCATTTGATTTTGCTTGCCTTCAGTGGATATGCGTAACCGAATGAGAAGTTTTATTTTACTAAATTCAAGATAAGGATGATCTTACTGTGACTTGAATTCAACAAAACATCTTTGGATTTTTTTATATTTCACTGAATAAAACAAGTTATGTAAACTTATTTTACGTGCGGTGGTGTGACGAACTGCGTATACTAAGTTCCACTGTCCTTGTGGAAACGGATCCGTACGTGACTTTGGTCCCAAGGATTCTTGAATAAAAAAAAGAAGTAGAGCGTTAATGAAACAGAGAACTATAATCTTATTCCACGTCTCCAAAAGTTTATAAGACAAGCTTTCGCTAGATCATAGTCTAGCTTCATCAGGTAATGAATAAATCATTACGTAAAAACTTGTTTGAAAATTTTGAATACGATAATTCAAATGTTTTATAAACTTATTGCCGGAAATTCAGTTGTCGAATTCAATGGAATCGGGGGTTCATGGTTGAGGTAAATGTCGGTGTCATACTTGTGTTTAGTAAAGCAATATTCAGTTTCAATATAATTAATATTAAATTGAAGCTCGTTTAGCAAACGAAGGCATTATTATATTAACGGCGGGTTAGCTGTTACTGGATATAGGTCTATTACTGTGGTGTAGTATGTAATATATAACCTGAGATTCAAGTGCATGTAGACAATTTAGATTTATAAGAACTACATGACTTCAAAAGCTCTTTCTGCATTGTCGAAATTCGTATAGGCTAAGCTAGTGGGTCAGTTTCGACAGTCAAAGTTGAATTCACCATGGACAGAATACGGTTTTAGCGAACAAGAATCGCGCGAAATGGACATGATCAAAATTTAAAAAATCATTTAAATAGATTCAAATCAAGCTTGGATAGCGTCGAATACATGAAATGATACTGTTCATCGAGAGTCAGAACACGCTGATGATATCTCATTTTCGACGAAAATGGTCATAAACGGTTCTTGCTTTTAGTCCTCGATATGTATCATGGTCGTAAATTATTTATCTCCATAGGCACGTGCTATGCTATCAGGAAAATTTTAATTAAGTTCATTTTGTTAAGTATCAGTTTCTGAAGAGTCGCGTGGACGAAGCCCCACCCATCTGTGTCTCATGCTTGGCGTAATCTAATTCATGAAAGTAATATAAATATTTCAAGATAACAGGGATTTTATTATCTACTGAATGTTACCAAGAACAGACGAATGCGGAGACTAAATGCGAAACTAAAGCAATGATGTCCCGAATTATCATCTCGAAGGCTGGGCTAAACCGAATCGTATGAAATTCGAATCTGATTCGGATAATTTTTTGAATAGGATTGAATCACTAATTTTATATGAAAAACAAATAACCCAATCTACTATTACAACTTAATCACCTTTATAAAACCAAAAAATTTATAGTCACGAAGTACTAATATTAGCATAACAGAATTAAAGGCAACGTTCAATTCACTCTACATGCCTAAGAGCAAACATTTTCGTTTTTTAACCACAAAATACGATCGTTTTTGGTCAAATTTGACCAAAATCGATTGCATTTTGTCTTTAACAATGAAAATTCCCACTACATTTAGAAAGTTTTAGTTTCTACTAACGATTCACGATTGATCCGAATAATTCGTGCTACGAATCGATTCAAATCACCAAATTAAACCCCCAGCCCTAATCATCGCCCAGCATTCACTGCAGTCTACTATAGCGGTTCAGTTTGTCATAAAACTTTTTGGTCTCAGGATTAAGTTGAAGGTGCTGGTTTTAAATATAATTTAGCTCTTTGTTATATTCTCACTTTGCTTCGAGAGAATTTTTCATAACAAATAGACGAAGCTTGGCCAAAAATCCAGACAGTACAATAACTGATGACAGATTGATTACTCCGTCGTCGCCTAGGTAAACATGGATTATTACATCAGAATACACTTATTAAATTTATGTAACGTTTACTGGAGATTATGCGCGTCACATCCATCTATCTCTAGAGAGAAGCGGAGCTTAGACGGCCTAATTGTGCTTCATGATTGACAAAATGAAATTGGAAATCGAGTAAACCTTTGTTGAATTAAATGAAATAGCATAAAGCTGTCTTTGAATCATCATTGACAAGGGTACAAATCGATTATGATGTTGGAGCTATTAGACCAAAATCGATTTCATTTTGTCGATAAAAATGCAAAATTCCCCTCCATTTCGCAAGTTTCTGTTTTTGTGGCCGATTCACAATATATTCGAATACACTGTGTTCCGAATCGATTTGAATTACCGAATCGAATTTGCCGAGCCCTAGTTGGCAAAGCCTCATATTGATAGTAAAACCTAAGTGTATTATACCGGATTTTCGACAGTGTTACTTAGGGCGGGTTTTGTTTGTATAAAAGACAATATAATGACATAACAATGGGGGGTATTGAAAAGACCAAGTTCGCTTTTAAAGAAAGGAAATTGATACTCAAGTGGGGATTGAAATAATATGTATTTAGATGTATATTATGCACGGACTACAGAGATTCAATATCTTTATCGTATAAAATTTGACTTAGTCAAGCGTGGATCACAGATAGATCGTCATGAAAGCGGTGATTCAGACTTGGGAATATACATAATACGCAAAAATATACATCGATATCAATATTTGTTGACCAACTTTGTTTGAATAGATGGTGTATTGAAAGTTGAAGGCTGGATTCTTTCATGTATGCGTGCGTGGTGAGACATCCTATCTCCGGAACAAAAAAGACGTGGAAAAATAGCGACAATCTGTTTATTTCATTTTAAGTGAACAGTTCTTTCGGATATATTTTTTTTTATTAATAGTAATGAGTAGGGCTGGGCAATTCGATTCGGTGATTTGAATTGATTCGAAGCATAATTTATTTGAATCAATGATGAATCGTTCATAGGAACAAAAACTTATTGAATGAGCTAGGATTTGCATTTTTAAAGACGAAATGCAATAGATTTTGGTCAAATTTGACTGAAATCGATTATATTTCGTCGTTAAAATATAAAAATTGGAATTGAAAATACACTATAAACTATAAATTTATTCCTTTTCGCAATAGAGAAAATAATCGTGAAAATGAGATATTTGTTATTCACATAGAATTAGTGATTCGATCCGGTTCGAAAAAATATTCGAATCAGATTCGAATTTCAAATGATTCGGTTTTGCCCAGCCCTAGTAATGAGGAATCTTTAAGTTTGATACGGGCAGATAATTTTCAGTGGTGTATGCGACATTGTAATAAATGACTTTACGATTTGGATCTTCAATCAAGAATTAGGCTTTTCCTTCAGTTAGACTCTTTATGCTTTGCTGAAGCACCTGTTTATATGTACACTGTAAAAAATATACAGTAAAATGACTCATCTTTCACAGTAATTTTAATTTGAAATATTGAAATAAATGTATAAAATCGACTCTTGAGGCCTATTGTGAGCTATGCGGTCCATCAACGGCCCATACTTGGCATGAATCTCGTCAACACGGTTATTTTGGATTTCGGAAATATCCAATTACTGCAAATGATCAGTAAATTTACTGTACTTTTGTCACAGTGTATGGAATTTGAAAATACACCAAAATCCTTCATTTATGCTAACGTAGAGTACCACTAAAGCAGGTCAAATGGCGTCCTTTTGTATATCTTTTGACGTAACAAGACGTATTATAACCAGGTAGGGTGCCAAGGAGTGTACATTGATGTGCCCGAATGGGATTAAGGACAACAATACACTGAATAAATATTTCTTTGTACCTAAAGGACGATGTGGACATTGTCCGTCACGTTTAAATTGGGTGTTTAGTCGAACCATTGTCACAGAAAAATTTCGTGTTCAATCTGTTGTCTCCGACCATGCTCATAGGATCCAGTGATTAATATTTTATGTTCTTTCAAGCATGAGCCACAGATGAACCACGCCTCGTCGGCGTGATCCATCTGTGGCTCATATTTGAAGGACGTGTTAAGATTCTTTTTTCTGTAAGAGGGGCCAACGCTTGCTGGTTTATTATTTCTAAAACATCAGTACAAAAACGTCGTGAGAGAAGAGAACTTCTTTTTGGACACTATAAGTTGCTGGTATATCGTGTCCTGAAGTGCGGTTATTCTGGGGAATATGCATTCTAAATTGATGTTGGGTTTTCTTATATCTGCAATCAAAAAATTATCTTTTAATTTCACAGAAATATAACTTTGTTGTATGCTTTATTAAGATCATAGTTTTCTTTTTTATTTTTCTTATAGCTTTTTCTTAGAGTGGATCACCCTGTCCAAGGCCCTGTAACAGCGGTCACTTATAGACGGACAAGGTTACAATTACTGGAAAGATATCATCTTTTCCTGTTCGGCTTAGCCTACCCAAGTTATTACACCTCGGTTTGGGTGGTGTTCTATTACTTTTTTATATTATCCAGAAAATATAAAAAGTAATCGAACAGGGAATGGTGAAATCGTAAATCTTTATATAATTGACCTTTTATTATTTTAGTATTATAAGAGAGGGATTCAAACTACCAGCCATCGTGTCCGAACCTTTACTTTGTAAGGTTGGCGTCGTTATACGTTTTCTCAGATGATGGAAACTGTAAATATTTCCATTTTTGTCAAATTTACTCATTCGCTCATGGCGGTTACTTCTCTTTATTACAATCTAGCAGTTCCGATATACATGATTAATAATTTAATAATTCAGTGAGTGTATATATAAATGGGTAGACGGAGAAAGAGAGAGAGAAAGAGAGAGAGAGAGAGGGAGAGAGAGAGAGAGAGAGAGAAAGAGAGAAAGATGGAGATGCGCTGGCGTCACATTTAATTCACACCGTGTCAAAAGTGTTGTCAATTTACCGTGTATTTGCAGTAATTTTCGAAACAGCATTGTTGGTTGCTTCATTTTGTTGGTTGCTATCAGCCTTTTTAAAAGTCGATTGTAATTTAAATAATGATCGATAATCAAAAGAGAATGAAAATAAATCGCCAGCTAAGTCAATAAATATATGGTTCTGTTTCTAGATTGGTAACTCAATTTTCAGATGTAATAATCGAACCAATATGTGTCTACTTATGAACAGGCAGGGTTAGTGTTGTAGTGGCAAGATATGAACTTCACTGCTCCGCTTAGCGTACTCAAGTTGTTACACTTGTGTGTTGGACATGGAATAGTAAGTCGGATTACACGCCGGGACTCAAACCTTAGATAACCGCTAGGCCATTAAATTAAATATAAAAAATTGGATATTTATAAGCAGTAGTATTTTACATTTTAGTGTGTTATTAGTTCAGAATACTTATAAACAAGCCAGAAATTTGATATTCAAAGATATGTTTTGCTAAATAGATTCATCGAATCGATTCAAAGTTTATCTCTGGCAACAAGTTTGACAAATTTAAAATTGTCGGAATTATAAAATTCTCAGCCACAAAAAATGTAAATCACGATACTCAAAAGCTTTGTTTTGTTAAGCATGAGCCACAAATGGAACGCGCCTGAGAGGCGCGATTCATTAGTGACTCATTCTTAACAAAACATTTCGGGATATTTTTTCTGACAGTCCTAGACTAGGGATGACAATTCTAGTTAAAAGTATCAACTTTACCTCGTATACCTAGTTTAACGAGTTCATTTTTAAAGAACCTTTACGTAGGGTCGAGAATATGTAGCTTACCCCCGTTTCTCCTTGCTATTTTACCTAGTGAACTTACAAGGAAATATAGGTAAATTTTACCTATTTTACAACTAGGAACGCGATTGAAAAAACTAATTAAAATCATATTTCATATTTACCTAGTTTACCTGGTTTAAGTGAAACTAGGTAACCTAGTAATACTGTACCTAGTTTAAGCAATAGCTATGTTGTCATCACGACCCTAGACCCAATAAAAACTCATATATCATCAAAAAATAATAAAACCGTTCAAATATTTCAATAATATTGAATCTCAAGAGCGCTTCAACATTTATTAGATCATGAATGCAAATAAAATTTCTCAGACATAAATTTTATTGACAATTATTTGCTTTCATAATTTTTCTCATTTGATGACGCCAAATAAATTCGAAATGAAAAGTAATATCTTCGGTGGTTTAAACTTCGGTGGTATAATAGTTTTACTTGTATATACTCTGGACGAATCCGAATTCTTTAGAATCCCAGATCCTTTTAAATCTTTTTTCAAATAGGGTTGGCAATTCGATTCGGTGGTTCGAATCGGTTCGAAGCACAAATTATTCGAATCAATCTTAAATCGTTCATACAAGCAAAAACTTGCTCAATGAAATAGAGTTTTCAATTTTTAAAGATAAAATGCAATCGATTTGGGTCAAGTTTCACCAAAATCGATTACATTTTTTTTCTTTAAAATATGAAAAATAGTTGCTCTTAGACATGGGATGTGAATTGAAAATAACATTGCCTTCAAGTCTATTTATGCCAATATTATTCAAAACTATAAATATCTCAATTTTCACAATGTAGACAAGCAATATTAGTAAAAAATGAAATATTGTTATTTACAAGAAATTTGTGATTCGATCAGTTTCGAAAAAAATTTTCGATTCGATATTATTGTTTTGCCCAGCTCTAGTCCTGATTTACCATTACGATTTTGCCTCATTTTCAAATTCACAATATTAAATAAATAATATATGAGTGTATGCTCATGCATTAAGGCCAAATAAGCTTGCCTATAAATTCATTTTACTCAACACTTTGCAGGTTTTTGCATCTATGCGTGACAGGAGACCGAGTCTAATAGTATGTTTCTAAATCAACTCAAATATCTGATGTGGTTTTTCTCCTATACCTAAAATAAATATTTTTCCCGGTTAAGTGTCTCATATCGTTATGCATTTCATAGTAAACATTTTAGCTTTAAAGTAGTGAGTTTTCATTCCATCATATCTCCTTGCCGCTAATATACCGTGATGAGATTGCATTAATTGATAGAAGTACCAAGGGATATGTACTAGCAGCCACTTATAGACGGACAGGGTTAGATTTGTTGGAAAAAATATGATTCGTCTTGTTCGGCTTAGCCTACCCAAGTTATTACACCCGGGTTCAGTAGTGGGTATGAATTAACGTGAAGGACTCGCCGGCACTCGAACCTAATGTATTCAACTTGCGATGCCAACGTTTTAACCATTATGACATCGCTCGCCAAAACTGCCGCAATCGTTACAATCGTACTGGCAAGGCGCGATCCATCTTTGGCACATGCTTATTAAAATAACATTTTCGATCGTTATCTTTATCATCATTTTACACTAAACCCAGTTAGAAATTCGATTTTGTCAAGCATGAGACACAGATGGACCGCGCCTCGTCGGCGCGAACCATCAGTGACTCAAGCTTGACAGAAACATCTATGCAGGAAATATTTCTGACTGGTAAAGTGCAAATGTGACGCCAGGTTACGTGTAAACATATGTTAATACTTGTGTTCAACATCCAAGAAATCTATAAATATATTTTTGGCTTCCATATTTGTTAGATAGGTATTAGGTATTCTATCAACGCATTTGGTGTAGAATTTAAACATTTTGTAAGTACGAATTGAACTAAATTTTAATTTGCCAACTCACAAAATATGTTTTATATGTCGGTATATTTGTTTTATACTTGAGCGAGAAAGAAGCGCTTTGCTCTGTGTTCATTTGGATGTTTTTTAAGATAATAATCCCAGATCGGGATGACCAGATTTTTTAAGGGGATTTTTATTCGACGAAATTGTAATATATTATCATTACTAGATAAAAATAGTTAAAGACAATATTTATTTTGCTAAAAATAAAACTTAGAAACATTGGATATTTGTTTTTTGTTTGTGGATTTTAAATTGACAACATAACGACATTATAAATCTGTAGAAATATTCATCTTAGGATTTTATAACAATATTAGGATTAGTATTATTACTGGAAAAGATATTGAATATGGTATATTTCGCATTTCAGGCGCTTGGAAATTATATGCTTTTTTGCAACTTTTAAGTTTTGAGTTTCAAGTTTTTTTTTTTAAGTTTTAAGTTTTTAAGTTTTAATTTTCACGCAGTCAACAAACTTCCTCTCAAATATGTTTCGTTAAAAATGAATCTCTGATGAAAAGTGCTCTCGAGGTGCGGTCTATCTGTGACAAAATCAAATTTCGTATTACGAACCCTTATGTCCGATTAACAATAAACCGTTTATACCGCATAGATTTAAATGTGAATTACTCGAGTGGCGATCAATTTCATTAGTCCACTTGATAAATTAGTCCATTGTACTAGTTGATATTGAGAAAAGTGATCGCGTGTGAATATTAACGTACTCGAAAACTCTTGAGTATGTCTGGATCATTTTACAACAGATTGATCGTGTTTTATGGCAATTGTGCTTTCAACCGGAATTTCAAAGAACCTCCTACGCTGTGAAAAGAGTTTTAATTTTACTGCTTTTCAGCAGTAATTGTATTTTTTCAAAATCAGATCCCGCTTTTTTGAGAGGACTTTAGCCAATTACTTCGTTTCTCCATTAAATTTTGTCCATATTAAAACGAAATCGATAAAATCGAGTCTACTGAAGTCTCTTGGAAGTCCGAAGTCAGTTAAAGCTTCGAAGGATAAATGGCAAAAAAACCCATGTAGCAACGCAGAGCGATTCATATAATATATACAATGTCACTACTAAAAACTGCACCTATAAGTGTTGCTGTGTTTAAGCCCCCTTCCCCACCAGACAGACTAAATGACGGGCCAGGCTCAAGTTCAAATAGTTTATTTCGGCAATAAATAATACAGAACCACACAATGTAAATATCATAGACAATAGCCAGGATTTGGGAAAGACAAAAATTTCAGAGTCAGCAACACCTAGCCGTCATAACTCCACTTCCACCCAAGCATCGAGAAGCTGCACGGTGGTAGCAGAGACAGGACTATGATGATGTTTATAAAATAAAGTGAAATTAACTACAAAAAGATAAAGCAGATAAACGGAAACAAATGCAACAAAAAAAAGAAAATTTATATAAACAACACGGTAACTTGAGTAAACAAAATGCGTATGTTTGGTGCTTGTCAAGTCATCCTTTACTAAAGTTATTTTAAATATCATTGAACAGAGTGCACTAGAAAGTTAGTAAATTTAGGCGATCAAAAACAAACAAACTAAACTAAATGTTTGGTAATTAATACTGATAAAATATTGCGATATTCATCTAAATACAATATATAGACTTGAATTAGATGCTTTATTCAGGAATTGCTCATATCAACAATACCCAAACAATATACTATTATTTTCCATATTTCGATATATAAATAATTCTTTAGAAACAAAGGTGCCAAAGAAAACACGCTTTGTTCAAGCAGAAATATTATTATTTGTCAAGCATGAATCACAAATGGATCGTGTCACGTCAGTCAGTTAGGTTTTTCTAACTTTGTGTACGTTATTGCATATTATTGGCATGATACGAGTAACAATCTTAAAATATTTAAGGAATGTTTATAGGAAGTCACAGGTATTATTTTCAATCTTCGTAATTGTAAAAATGTACGACGTTCTGGCACGCCTTAGATCTGAATAACTTCTGATCAAAATATAACCCGGTGAACCCGAACAGAGAAAACAGATGTACCGCAGTCGCATCAATATCAATATTGCCCGCGCACGTTTTGTTAAGCAAGGGTCGCTGATGGATCGCGCCATCATGGCGCGGGCCATCCGCGGCTCATGTTTGACAAAATAAATTTTTTATTGGGAGTAAGTTTTCAAAGATATTTTTGGTAAGTTGTCATAACAAACACTTATTTTGTCAATATTTGGGATTAACCAAGTCTATGTTTTGTTAAACTCCAGGATTACAAGGAATTGGCCTTTTTAAACACCGCTTCCCTACAAAATATATTTGCGAGTGTGTATCGCAAATGGATGTCGTTTTGGTTGCACAATCAAGCCCTGGGAAACGCTCATGCAAATTTTATTTATCGTTTCCTCGTTTGGATAACTAATTCGCAAAATATAGATGTAAAACCTTAAGCGCTCGATATGTTCATTAGACAAAGCGCTGAAAGCGATGAAGGGGCTTGTTTGAGATAGGTCAGTTCAGACGATTTGCTTGGAATATGTTGACTTGGATGCTGAACGTGAGAAATACTGAACGGCTATAAAATTATGTAGTAAAATCAGCACATAATTTGTTTTACAATCCGTCAAAGTTTAGATTTAAAGGTGCTTTACGAGTAGCCTATTCAATCAAAACTTGTGTTGATGGAAAAAAATGGCCTGACATGTTGCCTGTGCCGATAAGTTTGCAATAAGGCTTCATAAAATACATTTTTATCTCTACAGGAATATCTTTAAACATAGTATATACTATCACTATTTCATAGCTACATTCTCTCACGGAAAATAGTTTAATTTAATTAGAAGAAACCGAAACAAGTCAACATGCCGGTCCGAGCATCCAGACCCACGTTAGCTGACATGGTCCGACGAGAAGATGAAAACAGAAGAGCAAGTATGAGAGCCGAGGCTAAGTTGACTCATGAATCGTTGCAGCCTGGAGGAATCGACGTGGCTAAAAAGTAAGTACAATTTAACAAGATTTTTGTTTTGGTAAAGTTTTACTTAGTGCAAGTTAGGAAGTAGTGATTAATAGGAACAGATTAACAGCCGTTTATATTACTTAACGATACCACAACATGCCTCACCCGCACTCGCACACGAGTGAAAAACATTCCAAACAGAACAGAACCACGGTAGTTGAGGGCAGTGAGTACTTTCCGCCATTACCAATGATAAAACCACCTACTTTTTATATCCTTCAAGTCGCCTAGGTCGCTCACATGGGTACACGTTATTCTAAAGCAGTGGTTCTCAACCAGAGGGCCTTGATAACCTTTTGAAGTGGGCCACAGACAAATTTGAAAAGCTAGATTTATTGAAAAGTTTACTTTTATTTTTGCAACTATACTTAATTTTACAGAAATAATAGCTTGGGGAGAAAATGAGATTTTTTTGATTTGATTGGAACATAGTGTTAATCCTTGTGCACATTGGCCTGCGAATGTGACCGGGATTCCCCAGCATGCATGAAAGTGACCTACAATTCCTATTCTTGCGATAAATCGTGCTGTACATGCACACTGAATGCGATTTTTCAGGCTGCGACCGTTGCGATATATTATAGGGTATTGCTTCAATAAAAATCTATTGTGCAACGAAAATGAGCCACGAAAAGAAAAAGGTTGAGAACCACCGTTTTAAATCCTGAGTGTGAAGGGCACGACAATCAGAGTTATTTTGATCAAACTTCTTTTGTTGTTCTTGAGTCTCTGATGGATCGTGCATCAGGTATGGTCCATTTGTGGCTCAAGCTTAGTAAAATGAAATTTTTGATTTGGACAGCATTGATATCGGGTTATTCATGCTATATAATTTTAAATTTGTCCACGTTATAAATCATTATTGTCTTGTTTAAAATTTTCATAGCTATAAAAATATAACTAGGGATAGTTGAATTTACCTTGTGAATAGGTTTAACTCACAATATTTTTCACAGTAAGTATATTTTGTACAGCTGCTTTATTAAAATCTTAGCTCATGGGATTACTTTCACAAGCATTCCTGTTTTGCTGAACTCGGTCAAGTATGCGCCACAGATGTATCGCGCCGTGAAAGCGCAGTCCATCTGTGGCCCATGCTTGACAACAAAACCAAATATTATGGTTTAATTGTTGTCTCTCGAGCCTGGATAACAAAAGGCTACGGGTATGAACAAACAACCAGCTTTTCAAGGAGATATTTTACGATTTGTGGAAATATCAACAAAAGACTTTTATTTAAAAACGCAGTCAATTATATTGCATTTTAATGTAATTGAGTCGCTCTCTCAGAATAAAAGAGGACTTTATTCATGTAAAAATGGACTAAATCAGTGGTAAATGGTAAAATGTGTTTCTAAATGACTAAAAGATTTTTCTTCCCAAAATATTCTCAAAATATTTTTCTGCTCCATTGCAAATATGAATGTGGTATTACCTTGCCTGATAAACGCTATACAGTTTCATAATTTGTCAACGTTTTACCGCGTTTTTGGCAGTGAAGGTCGTGAAATATTCTTCTTCAAGACAAATTTGTTTATGAATTTTCTCTCTAAATTATTCAGTTTCGAAAGTTTCGTTTGAGCTGCATTATTTAGGCCATCTAAGGCAAAAACAGATCTTTTGGAGAAGAAAAAGAAAGAAAAATACTAAACAAAGTGAATCAATATGTTTTAATATTTTCTTATATTTTTGGATTTGACGAATTTGTAATTGTAATCGGGAAGTCAAGGACAGTTAGTTATCATTATTGAAATATAAAAAGTTTCGTCTGGGTTTATGATGTCAAAAATCTGTTCTATAGTTATAAAATTTATTCGGACATGTCATGTCTACTGGACGCCTTGTCGGTACACGGTGGTTCACGTACTGCAGTGTAAGCGCTGCTTACAACTTCCCCCACCAACCAGGACCATGCACAGGAAAATGGGAAATACGATAATCCAAAAAACCTTCACTCCGATTCGGGACTGGTATCTGCACGAGAGGTCGTGGTTCGCCATATGGTTAAGCTGTATTCTCGGCTTTCCTCTCCCGCAGGATAAAATTATATCATATTCTATCCTATATTGTTAGACAAACGGGGTTAGTATTTCACGTTTTACCAAGAGCACCGGCGCCTAGACTCAGGATTCAATGATATTAAGTTATTAAGCAAAAATCTCGACCGACCAACGACTTCACCGTTCTTGATGGAATAAAATTTTATCTTATCAATTCAATGTAATTCATTCCCCAGGCACAGTTTATCAGTACACAAAAGGGAACGAGATCAAGTTCGTCAAGAGCTGGAAAATATCAAAACCTCATTCAACAGGAACAGTATATATATGATGCAGAATCCTGGTGAGCGTTTGGCTATAGACGTTATTTCGAAAATTATACAGAACTATGAGTGTTCACTTTTAAATGTATACTTTTTTTCGCATAAAAACACTTCATATCTAGAATGAAATAAACAGTTTAAAATATGTAATCAAAAAAGTTGTAAAACATTTTTATATGGTCAAGAAATTTATTTATCTTGCGACCCAAGACTGTGGATTACAGTACCTCGTCCATGGTGTCCTCTTTGACACCTTCTTGTTCATATATTTTGACCATACTTTGGGGTAAAAACCCGCGCCATTCAAAAGATCAAACTCTAAGATGTGGCTATAAAAAAAATAAAAAAATAAGCAAGATTTTGCACTATGACTGATTCACGGTTTATATAACTAAGTTGTACGTGAGATCGGAAGGAATTCGATATTTCAGTCACAGGGGTTAACATCGCATTTTTAACTTTCTAGATAATTTGAAGTATCTGAATCCTCAACTTGCTGAAGATCTCGAAGAACAAGAATTTATCAACGCACAGAACCAACAACGTGAACAACGAAGTGCCGCTCAAAAAAGTATCAATTCAGATTAGTTTAAATATTATAAAAACAACTTAAAACAATGATTATAATGAATATAATATGATTATAAAAAACTTAAAACAATGATATAGTGAAATGGGAAATTCACCCCATATCCTGTGCCTTCTCAAATCATCATTCAAACGTAGTATATGCTTTAGAATTGATCTAGACCAGTGTATTTTTTGCGTGATTTCAGATAGACGAACAAAGGAAACTACACTCTACCAAAAATGTAGTAAAATCATTATTATTTGAGAGTAATTTGAATCGTTGATGTTAGAATAGAAATATAAAACTAGCATTTTTGGCCAATTATGGTCTGTTGATGGAACGCACCGTCGAGGTGCGGTCCATCAACGGCCCATATTTGGCATAAATTACATCAACTAGGCGGTCATAAAATTTTGTAATATACAATTACTACAAAAAAAACAGTAAATTAAACGCAATTTTATCACAGTACAGAATAGAAAATAGCGGTATTTTATTACTGTTTACGTTATAAATAAATAAGTGCACGTCACAAAAATGTCACTTTTCTTATAATTAATAGTATGCATAAAAACAAGCATTTACTTTATTTTTTTTTTTATTTTGAATCTTTCCTCATCGCTTTTTTAATGTCAATTTTAATCAGATTACGGACGCAACTACTACGGATATAAAAGTCAACCTGGGAGCAACCAACCACAATTTCAACATATGAAAGCAATAAAGGATAAATACAGTCACGTTAGGTAAGTGTAAGGACTTGCTTAAATATAGACTTTGTGAGAACATGCATTCCAAAAGTATTGACGGGGAAATAACAGCGAGTTCCAGGCAGATTGAAAGCACACATTTAAAATGACGTTTTTGGATTTTTCCGACGAGATTTTCGATAAACGTTTTAGATATATTTGATGTAATTCGCGTTTATTCTTGCAGGAAAATATTTTCATAAATTACTATTTTTGCGTTTAATAAAAAAGAATTAAATTCTTTTAAATTTTTTTAAAAAAGAATGATATAAAAAGTCGACAGTGCAAACCTATACTTTTATCGACATCCGAATTGCTTCCGACCAAATATGAAGTCGCTTTCGTTTCCTCTTCAGTGAAACAATATGATAAAAACAACTTCAACAACTTTGTAGTCATTAAAGCAACTCATTTCTGCTCATCGTAGTGATTTTCCATCACTTTTCTAGAAATTACTACGAATATAAAGGACCAAAAATAATGGACAAGAAAACTCGAGAAAAATTATCGAAGCAACGACAAGAAAATATGAGCGTCCAGGAAAGAGTAAACTCCTTTGGTATTCCAGACAAACCAAAAAAAGGTAAATTTAATTAAAACATTCTTCCGAGTAGGAATTTATATACATGACGGAGAATTGTTCTATCGTGAAATATTTGTACTTATTTCGGTTATGAGTGATCAATGAAATTTTCTAGGTTATAGGTTCGTGTTTGGAGCTTTAACTTTTTGTGAAGTTTTAGCGTCCTTCCAGATTTCAAATACATTAGTGTGTCCTGTTAAATTTCATGTATGTATTCTTTTCTAGAGGTATTTCAATTGAACTTACTTATTTCATAGTCTACTTTCAGCTATTAGGTGCAAATGTGGTCAAATAGCATAACAAAATTGCCAAAATTTTTAAAACATTTCAGCTTTGGCAGCAGGGTATCAATCTCAACCAAAACCTGATGAAAAATCTGAGGAAAACGCGACAGATAAAATAAAGGCCACAGAACAAGATGTCAAAGAAATGACGGAGTCATCGCAAACGAAAGAGGTGAAAATTCATCCATCGTAATGTCTACTATGTCTTACCGAAAATGTGCTAAGCAAAAATTTTAGTTTGTCAAGAATGAGCCATAGATGGACGGCGCCTTGACGGCGCTATCCATCTGTGGATCATACTTAACAAAAGACATTTCGACAAACTTCTTACTAGATATAGACTAGACTATATATAGAGAGAAACGAATGACACATTATTCGGTTCGTTCAAGCACGAGGTAAACAGTGAAAAATCAGTTGAGTAAAAATGTTAATGTTTGCACTAGACAAGACTTGATGTTTTTTTTTTCGACGAGACCCCCCTTACATTAGACTGCTTATTCATATCCATAATACCACCATACCTTTTCTATAGCCAAGTTCTATGTCCAAGGCCTTGTAACAGCAGCCACTTATAGACGGACAGGGTTACAATTGCTGGAAAGATATGAAAGAACGGCAGCCACTTATAGACGGACAGGGTAACAATTGCTGGAATGATTTAATTGTTCAGCTTAGCCTACCCAAGTTATTACACCCTGGGTTGAGTGGTGGGCATGGATAAGCGAAACGGATTTGCCGGGATCTTCAACCCCGAGATCTTCATCCTGCGATGCCAAAATGTTTAACCACTGGGCCATTGCGCCACATATTATGTGGTAGCTTGTGAATAGATTCAAGTTTAGGTACATTTGATTGTGTGTTCATGTGATAAATCATTTGGTGAAATATAAAACTCGTTATAAGTTGAGCTAGAAAAATCAGATTTCCGCACAACTAGCTTAAGTACTTTGAAAACAACCTTGGTGTACTAGATAAACTAGGTGCCTTTGCCAATAAATACGAACACTAGTCGAAAGAGTAGTGGATATAAATTAACAAATGTTCTTACAGCGCAAACAATTAAAAAAATAATTTTTTTATCGAGGGATGGAAGGTTGGAATAACTCTAATAAGGAGATACGAGATATAAAATATGGGAATATCAGTTTTATTGTACTATATTTATTTAAGTTTGGATCTTTTTCAGAGCAAAAACGGTGAAGCACAGAGAACCATCGGGAGCCTTGCAGTTAGACGAAAATCTTCTGAGGATACCATACCACCATTAAAGAATCCTCTTGAGGAAAAGCCATCTCGAACAACTCTAGCTGGATTGAGAGAAGATGAAGTAGTAGAAATACCTCTTCCTCCACCATCTGCGGCAGTAATAATAATTTTATATATTAATTTTAGACAAATAGGTCTGGGCAAAACCGAATCCCCCGGAATACTTATTTGAATAATTTTTTCGAATTGCATCAAGTTACTCATTTTTTATAAATTACAAATATCCCATTTTCACTATTAGAACTTTTCCCCATTGTGATAATAAAAAAAATTATAGTTTATCGTGCATTTTCGATTCACACTAAAACCAACAATTTTAACGTTTTAACGACGAAATATAATCGATTTTGGCCAAATTTGACCGAAATCGCTTGTATTTCGTTGTTAAAAATGAAAATCCTAGTTCACTTAACAAGTTTTTGTTCCTATGATCGATACACGATTGCTTCGAATTAATCGTGCTTCGAATCGATCCGAATCCCCTAATCGAATTCCCCGGCGCCATAGACAGATTAATGCTTTTCACGGGAGGGGAGATATTATTTGTTCACCAAAAACAGTTTTTTTCGAATTTTGTTATTCAAAAATTTAAAAACAGTGGCAACAGCGAAATTTGCTTCAAAT
>OZ023143.1:15420586-15612435 GCA_963675895.2 Styela plicata | reverse complement strand
AAATTATTATGAATATTGCATCAAAGGTAAATGTCGCTTTTACATTCTGATAAGTAGCTTTCTTAAATCAACTAAAACAAACAGAACAGTCTAAATTCTAACTCACTTTTCTTCAGAGTCGCTGTCAATAAGAACACTCATTGTAGAAAACACTAAACTTCGATAATATATATTTGAATTCTAATTATCTGGATGTTGTAGTAAGTCGCGGAAAAATCTTCAAAATTCGGGAAGGTTTTTGGAGGAAACTGTTAAAGTGTTGGGTCAGCATAATCTAAGTTTTAAATTATCGAAATTATTGAATTTTGTTAGAGTTCCTATACGTCAATATTCCTACAGTGTTTGCTGATTGTTATAAACTGGCGGACATTGAGAAAAATTCAATGTAAATCTGGTTGTGAGATATTGCTTATTCTGTGAATATTGCAGTTACAACAATTGTCATCTCAAATCTGTTAAGACAAATAAAACATTTTTTTAAAAAAATTGTATTTTTGGCAAAACAGATAAATGTTTTGAATTATATTTATAGATTTTATTTGCCTGCATATTGTGGTAAGAATTTGTAAAATCTTCAACATTTTTGAAGGTTTTCGTAGTTAGCATAAATATAGTCTGATGAGCATATCCTATCCTTTAAAATTACAATATTCCCTATTGTTCTAGGGCGTCTTTGCCTAAATTTTGCTACCAATTTAACTAACTACTTGAAGACCAGTAGAAAACTGAAAGTAAAGTGTTTAAATACCTGTCTTAATTAATGTGAATATTGCATCAAAAGTAAAGGTCTCCTTTACATTCTAATAAGTAGCCTACTTAAATCAACGACGACAAACGGAACAGTCTATAATCTAACTCATTTTCCTCCAAGAGTTTGATTCAGAGTCGCTGTCAATAAGAACACTCATTGTAGAAAACACTAAACTTCGATAATGTATATTTGAATTCTAATTATCTGGATCTTGTTGTAAGTCGCGGAAAAATCTTCAAAATTCGGGAAGGTTTTTGGAGTAAACTTAAAAATCGTTGGGTTAGCATAATCTAATTCTTAAATTATCGAAATTGTTGAATTTTGTTGGAGTTCCTTTACGTAAATATTCCTACAGTGTTTGCTGATTGTTATAAACTGGCGGACATTGAGAAAAATTCAATATAAATCCGGTTGGAAGTTGTAGCTTATTCTGTGAATGTGGCAGTTAAAAAAATGTCACTTTAACACTCTTGAAAAATACGCTATCTCAAATCTGTTAAGACAAATAAAACATTCTTGGATTTTTTTCAAAAAATTGTATTTTTGGCAAAACAGATAAATGTTTTGAATTGTATTTATAGATTTTATTGGCGTGCATATTGTGGTAAGAATTTGTAAAATCTTCGTCATTTTTGAAGGTTCTCGTAGTTAGCATGAATATAGTCTGTTGAGCATATCCGGACATCCTTTAAAATTACAATATTTCTTATTTTTCGAGGGCGTCTTTGCATAAATTTTGCTACCAATTTAACTAACTACTTGAAGAACAGTAGAAAACAGAAAGCAAAGGGTTTTAATACTTATCTTAATTAATATGAATATTGCATCAAAGGTAAATGTCGCTTTTACATTCTAATAAGTAGCTTTCTTAAATCAACTAAAACAAACAGAGCAGTCTAAAATCTAACTCATTTTCCTTCAAGAGTAGTTTGATTCAGAGTCGCTGTCAATAAGAACACTCATTGTAGAAAACACTAAACTTCGATAATATATATTTTAATTCTAATTATCTGGATGTTGTAGTAAGTCGCGGAAAAATCTTCAAAATTCGGGAAGGTTTTTGGAGGAAACTCTAAAAGAGTTGGGTTAGCATAATCTAAGTCTTAAATTATCGAAATTGTTGAATTTTGTTAGAGTTCCTAATACGTCAATATTCCTACAGTGTTTGCTGATTGTTATAAACTGGCGGACATTGAGAAAAATTCAATGTAAATCTGGTTGGGAAATATTGCTTATTCGGTGAATATTGCAGTTACAACAATTGTCACTTTAACACTTTTTAAAAATACGCTATCTCAAAGCTTTTAAGACAAAAAAAACATTCTTGGATTTATTTCCAAAAATTGTATTTTTGGCAAAACAGATAAATGTTTTGAATTATATTTATAGATTTTATTTGCCTGCATATTGTGGTAAGAATTTGTAAAATCTTCAACATTTTTGAAGGTTTTCGTAGTCAGCATAAATATAGTCTGATGAGCATATCCTATCCTTTAAAATTACAATATTCCCTATTGTTCTAGGGCGTCTTCGCCTAAATTTTGCTACCAATTTAACTAACTACTTGAAGACCAGTAGAAAACTGAAAGTAAAGTGTTTAAATACCTGTCTTAATTAATGTGAATATTGCATCAAAAGTAAAGGTCTCTTTTAAATTCTAATAAGTAGCCTACTTAAATCAACGATGACAAACGGAACAGTCTAAAATCTAACTCATTTTCCTTCAAGAGTTTGATTCAGAGTCGCTGTCAATAAGAACACTCATTGTAGAAAACACTAAACTTCGATAATATATATTTGAATTCCAATTATCTGGATCTTGTTGTAAGTCGCGGAAAAATCTTCAAAATTCGGGAAGGTTTTCGGAGTAAACTTAAAAATAGTTGGGTTAGCATAATCTAATTCTTAAATTATCGAAATTGTTGAATTTTGTTGGAGTTCCTTTACGTAAATATTCCTACAGTGTTTGCTGATTGTTATAAACTGGCGAACATTGGAAAAAATTCAATGTAAATCCGGTTGGAAGTTGTAGCTTATTCTATGAATATTGCAGTTAAAAAAAATGTCACTTTAACACTCTTGAAAAATACGCTATCTCAAATCTGTTAAGACAAATAAAACATTCTTGGATTTTTTTCAAAAAATTGTATTTTTGGCAAAACAGATAAATGTTTTGAATTGTATTTATAGATTTTATTTGCCTGCAAATTGTGGTAAGAATTTGTAAAATCTTCGTCATTTCTGAAGGTTCTCGTAGTTAGCATGAATATAGTCTGTTGAGCATATCCGGACATCCTTTAAAATTACAATATTTCTTATTGTTCGAGGGCGTCTTTGCATAAATTTTGCTACCAATTTAACTAACTACTTGAAGAACAATAGAAAACAGAAAGCAAAGGGTTTGAATACTTATCTTAATTAATATGAATATTGCATCAAAGGTAAATGTCGCTTTTACATTCTGATAAGTAGCTTTCTTAAATCAACTAAAACAAACAGAACAGTCTAAAATCTAACTCATTTTCCTTCAGAGTCGCTGTCAATAAGAACACTCATTGTAGAAAACACTAAACTTCGATAATATATATTTGAATTCTAATTATCTGGATGTTGTAGTAAGTCGCGGAAAAATCTTCAAAATTCGGGAAGGTTTTTGGAGGAAACTCTAAAAGAGTTAGGTTAGCATAATCTAAGTCTTAAATTATCGAAATTGTTGAATTTTGTTAGAGTTCCTATACGTCAATATTCCTACAGTGTTTGCTGATTGTTATAAACTGGCGGAGCATTGAGAAAAATTCAATGTAAATCTGGTTGGGAGATATTGCTTATTCTGTGAATATTGCAGTTACAACAATTGTCACGCTATCTCAAATCTGTTAAGACAAATAAAACATTCTTGGATTTTTTTTCAAAAAATTGTATTTTTGGCAAAACAAATAAATGTTTTGAATTATATTTATAGATTTTGTTTGCCTGCATATTGTGGTAAGAATTTGTAAAATCTTCAACATTTTTGAAGGTTTTCGTAGTTAGCATGAATATAGTCTGTTGAGAATATGCGGACATCCTTTAAAATTACAATATTCCCTATTGTTCTAGTGCGTCTTTGCCTAAATTTTGCTACCAATTTAACTAACTTCTTGAAGACCAGTAGAAAACTGAAAGCAAAGTGTTTTAATACTTAAGTAAAGCTCTCTTTTACATTCTAATAAGTAGCTTACTTAAATCAACGATGACAAACGGAACAGTCTAAAATCTAACTCATTTTCCTTCAAGAGTTTGATTCAGAGTCGCTGTCAATAAGAACACTCATTGTAGAAAACACTAAACTTCGATAATACATATTTGAATTTCAATTATCTGGATCTTGTTGTAAGTCGCGGAAAAATCTTCAAAATTCGGGAAGGTTTTCGGAGTAAACTTAAAAATAGTTGGGTTAGCATAATCTAATTCTTAAATTATCGAAATTGTTGAATTTTGTTGGAGTTCCTTTACGTAAATATTCCTACAGTGTTTGCTGATTGTTATAAACTGGCGGACATTGAGAAAAATTCAATGTAAATCAGATTGGAAGTTGTAGCTTATTCTGTGAATATTGCAGTTAAAAAAAATGTCACTTTAACACTCTTGAATCTCAAATCTGTTAAGACAACTAAAACATTCTTGGATTTTTTTCAAAAAATTGTATTTTTGGCCAAACAGATAAATATTTTGAATTGTATTTATAGATTTTATTTGCCTGCATATTGTGGTAAGAATTTGTAAAATCTTCGTCATTTTTGAAGGTTCTCGTAGTTAGCATGAATATAGTCTGTTCAGAATATGCGGACATCCTTTAAAATTACAATATTTCTTATTGTTCGAGGGCGTCTTTGCATAAATTTTGCTACCAATTTAACTAACTACTTGAAGAACAGTAGAAAACAGAAAGCAAAGGGTTTTAATACTTATCTTAATTAATATCAATATTGCATCAAAGGTAAATGTCGCTTTTACATTCTGATAAGTAGCTTTCTTAAATCAACTAAAACAAACAGAACAGTCTAAAATCTAACTCATTTTCTTTCAAGAGTAGTTTGATTCAGAGTCGCTGTCAATAAGAACACTCATTGTAGAAAACACTAAACTTCGATAATATATATTTGAATTCTAATTATCTGGATGTTGTAGTAAGTCGCGGAAAAATCTTCAAAATTCGGGAAGGTTTTTGGAGGAAACTCTAAAAGAGTTAGGTTAGCATAATCTAAGTCTTAAATTATCGAAATTGTTGAATTTTGTTAGAGTTCCTATACGTCAATATTCCTACAGTGTTTGCTGACTGTTATAAACTGGCGGGCATTGAGAAAAATTCAATGCAAATCTGGTTGGAAGATATTGCTTATTCTGTGAATATTGCAGTTACAACAATTGTCACTTTAACACTTTTGAAAAATACGCTATCTCAAATCTGTTAAGACAAATAAAACATTCTTGGATTTTTTTCAAAAAATTGTATTTTTTTGCAAAACAGATAAATGTTTTGAATTATATTTATAGATTTTATTTGCCTGCATATTGTGGTAAGAATTTGTAAAATCTTCAACATTTTTGAAGGTTTTCGTAGTTAGCATAAATATAGTCTGATGAGCATATCCTATCCTTTAAAATTACAATATTCCATATTGTTCTAGGGCGTCTTTGCCTAAATTTTGCTACCAATTTAACTAACTACTTGAAGACAAGTAGAAAACTGAAAGCAAAGTGTTTAAATACCTGTTTTAATTAATGTGAATATTGCATCAAAAGTAAAGGTCTCTTTTACATTCTAATAAGTAGCCTACTTAAATCAACGATGACAAACGGAACAGTCTAAAATCTAACTCATTTTCCTTCAAGAGTTTGATTCAGAGTCGCTGTCAATAAGAACACGCATTGTAGAAAACAATCTTCAAAATTCGGGAAGGTTTTCGGAGTAAACCTAAAAATAGTTGGGTTAACATAATCTAATTCTTAAACTATCGAAATTGTTGAATTTTGTTTGGAGTTCCTTTACGTAAATATTCCTACAGTGTTTGCTGATTGTTATAAACTGGCGGACATTGAGAAAAATTCAATATAAATCCGGTTGGAAGTTGTAGTTTATTCTGTGAATATTGCAGTTAAAAAAATGTCACTTTAACACTCTTGAAAGAGACGCTAACTCAAATCTGTTACGACAAATAAAACATTCTTGAATTTTTTTCAAAAAATTGTATTTTTGGCAAAACAGATAAATGTTTTGAATTGTATTTATAGATTTTATTTGCCTGCATATTGTGGTAAGAATTTGTAAAATCTTCGTCATTTTTGAAGGTTCTCGTAGTTAGCATGAATATAGTCTGTTGAGCATATCCGAACATCCTTTAAAATTACAATATTTCTTATTGTTCGAGGGCGTCTTTGCATAAATTTTGCTACCAATTTAACTAACTACTTGAAGACCAGTAGAAAACAGAAAGCAAAGGGTTTTAATACTTATCTTAATTAATATGAATATTGCATCAAAGGTAAATGTCGCTTTTACATTCTGATAAGTAGCTTTCTTAAATCAACTAAAACAAACAGAACAGTCTGAAATCTAACTCATTTTGTTTCAAGAATTTGATTCAGAGTCGCTGTCACTAAGAACACTCATTGTAGAAAACACTAAACTTCGATAATATATATTTGAATTCCAATTATCTGGATCTTGTTGTAAGTCGCGGAAAAATCTTCAAAATTCGGGAAGGTTTTCAGAGTAAACTTAAAAATAGTTGGGTTAGCATAATCTAATTCTTAAATTATCAAAATTGTTGAATTTTGTTGGGAGTTCCTTTACGTAAATCTTCCTACAGTGTTTGCTGATTGTTATAAACTGGCGGACATTGGGAAAAATTCAATGTAAATCCGGTTGGAAGATGTAGCTTATTCTGTGAATATTGCAGTTAAAAAAAAAATGTCACTTTAACACTCTTGAAAAATACGCTATCTCAAATCTGTTAAGACAAATAAAACATTCTTGGATTTTTTTCAAAAAATTGTATTTTTGGCAAAATAGATAAATGTTTTGAATTGTATTTATAGATTTTATTTGCCTGCATATTGTGGTAAGAATTTGTAAAATCTTCGTCATTTTTGAAGGTTCTCGTAGTTAGCATGAATATAGTCTGTTGAGCATATCCGGACATCTTTTAAAATTACAATATTTCTTCTTGTTCGAGGGCGTCTTTGCATAAATTTTGCTACCAATTTAACTAACTACTTGAAGAACAGTAGAAAACAGAAAGCAGAGGGTTTTAATACTTATCTTAATTAATATGAATATTGCATCAAAGGTAAATGTCGCTTTTACATTCTGATAAGTAGCTTTCTTAAATCAACTAAAACAAACAGAACAGTCTAAAATCTAAATCATTTTCCTTCAGAGTCGCTGTCAATAAGAACACTCATTGTAGAAAACACTAAACTTCGATAATATATATTTGAATTCTAATTATCTGGATGTTGTAGTAAGTCGCGGAAAAATCTTCAAAATTCGGGAAGGTTTTTGTAGGAAACTCTAAAAGAGTTAGGTTAGCATAATCTAAGTCTTAAATTAGAGTTCCTATACGTCAATATTCCTACAGTGCTTGCTGATTGTTATAAACTGGCGGACATTGAGAAAAATTAAATGTAAATCTGGTTGGGAGATATTGCTTATTCTGTGAATATTGCAGTTACAACAATTGTCACGCTATCTCAAATCTGTTAAGACAAATAAAACATTCTTGGATTTTTTTTCAAAAAATTGTATTTTTGGCAAAACAAATAAATGTTTTGAATTATATTTATAGATTTTGTTTGCCTGCATATTGTGGTAAGAATTTGTAAAATCTTCAACATTTTTGAAGGTTTTCGTAGTTAGCATAAATATAGTCTGATGAGCATATCCTATCCTTTAAAATTACAATATTCCCTATTGTTCTAGGGCGTCTTTGCCTAAATTTTGCTACCAATTACTAACTACTTGAAGACCAGTAGAAAACTGAAAGCAAAGTGTTTTAATACTTAAGTAAAGCTCTCTTTTACATTCTAATAAGTAGCTTACTTAAATCAACGATGACAAACGGAACAGTCTAAAATCTAACTCATTTTCCTTCAAGAGTTTGATTCAGAGTCGCTGTCAATAAGAACACTCATTGTAGAAAACACTAAACTTCGATAATATATATTTGAATTTCAATTATCTGGATCTTGTTGTAAGTCGCGGAAAAATCTTCAAAATTCGGGAAGGTTTTCGGAGTAAACTTAAAAATAGTTGGGTTAGCATAATCTAATTCTTAAATTATCGAAATTGTTGAATTTTGTTGGAGTTCCTTTACGTAAATATTCCTACAGTGTTTGCTGATTGTTATAAACTGGCGGACATTGAGAAAAATTCAATGTAAATCTGGTTGGAAGTTGTAGCTTATTCTGTGAATATTGCAGTTGAAAAAATGTCACTTTAACACTCTTGAAAAATACGCTATCTCAAATCTGTTAAGACAAATAAAAGTCTTGGATTTTTTTCAAAAAAAATGTATTTTTGGCAAAACAGATAAATGTTTTGAATTGTATTTATAGATTTTATTAGCCTGCATATTGTGGTAAGAATTTGTAAAATCTTCATCATTTTTGAAGGTTCTCGTAGTTAGCATGAATATAATCTGTTGAGAATATGCGGACATCCTTTAAAATTACAATATTTCTTATTGTTCGAGGGCGTCTTTGCATAAATTTTGCTACCAATTTAACTAACTACTTGAAGACTAGTAGAAAACAGAAAGCAAAGGGTTTTAATACTTATCTTAATTAATATGAATATTGCATCAAAGGTAAATGTCGCTTTTACATTCTGATAAGTAGCTTTCTTAAATCAACTAAAACAAACAGAACAGCTAACTCATTTTGCTTCAAGAGTAGTTTGATTCAGAGTCGCTGTCAATAAGAACACTCATTGTAGAAAACACTAAACTTCGATAATATATATTTGAATTCTAATTATCTCGATGTTGTAGTAAGTCGCGGAAAAATCTTCAAAATTCGGGAAGGTTTTTGGAGGAAACTCTAAAAGAGTTAGGTTAGCATAATCTAAGTCTTAAATTATCGAAATTTTTGAATTTTGTTAGAGTTCCTATACGTCAATATTCCTACAGTGTTTGCTGACTGTTATAAACTGGCGGACATTGAGAAAAATTCATTGTAAATCTGGTTGGGAGATATTGCTTATTCTGTGAATATTGCAGTTACAACAATTGTCACTTTAACACTTTTGAAAAATACGCTATCTCAAATCTGTTAAGACAAATAAAACATTCTTGGATTTTTTCAAAAAATTGTATTTTTGGCAAAACAGATAAATGTTTTGAATTATATTTATAGATTTTATTTGCCTACATATTGTGGTAAGAATTTGTAAAATCTTCAACATTTTTGAAGGTTTTCGTAGTTAGCATAAATATAGTCTGATGAGCATATCCTATCCTTTAAAATTACAATATTCCATATTGTTCTGGGGCGTCTTTGGCTAAATTTTGCTACCAATTTAACTAACTACTTGAAGACAAGTAGAAAACTGAAAGTAAAGTGTTTAAATACCTGTTTTAATTAATGTGAATATTGCATCAAAAGTAAAGGTCTCTTTACATTCGAATAAGTAGCCTACTTAAATCAACGATGACAAACGGAACAGTCTAAAATCTCTAACTCATTTTCCTTCAAGAGTTTTGATTCAGAGTCGCTGTCAATAAGAACACTCATTGTAGAAAACAATCTTTCAAAATTCAAAATTCGGAGAAACCCTTCAAAATTCGGTTTTCGGAGTAAACTTAAAAATAGTTGGGTTAACATAATCTAATTCTTAAACTATCGAAATTGTTGAATTTTGTTTGAAGTTCCTTTACGTAAATATTCCTACAGTGTTTGCTGATTGTTATAAACTGGCGGACATTGAGAAAAATTCAATGTAAATCCGGTTGGAAGTTGTAGTTTATTCTGTGAATATTGCAGTTAAAAAAATGTCACTTTAACACTCTTGAAAGAGACGCTTTCTCAAATCTGTTAAGACAAATAAAACAATCTTGAATTTTTTTCAAAAAATTGTATTTTTGGCAAAACAGATAAATGTTTTGAATTGTATTTATAGATTTTATTTGCCTGCATATTGTGGTAAGAATTTGTAAAATCTTCGTCATTTTTGAAGGTTCTCGTAGTTAGCATGAATATAGTCTGTTGAGCATATCCGAACATCCTTTAAAATTACAATATTTCTTATTGTTCGAGGGCGTCTTTGCATAAGTTTTGCTACCAATTTAACTAACTACTTGAAGACCAGTAGAAAACAGAAAGCAAAGGGTTTTAATACTTATCTTAATTAATGTGAATATTGCATCAAAGGTAAAGGTCGCTTTTACATTCTAATAAGTAGCTTTCTTAAATCAACTAAGACAAACAGAACAGTCTAAAATTTAACTCATTTTTCTTCAAGAATTTGATTCAGAGTCGCTGTCACTAAGAACACTCATTGTAGAAAACACTAAACTTCGATAATATATATTTGAATTTTAATTATCTGGATGTTGCAGTAAGTCGCGGAAAAATCTTCAAAATTCGGGAAGGTTTATGGAGGAAACTCTAAAAGAGTTGGGTTAGCATAATCTAAGTCTTAAATTATCGAAATTGTTGAATTTTGTTAGAGTTCCTATACGTCATTATTCCTACAGTGTTTGCTGATTGTTATAAACTGGCGGACATTGAGAAAAATTCATGTAAATCTGGTTGGGAGATTTTGCTTATTCTGTGAATATTACAGTTACAACAATTGTCACTTTAACACTTTTGAAAAATACGCTATCTCAAATCTGTTAAGACAAATAAAACATTCTTGGATTTTTTTCAAAAAATTGTATTTTTGGCAAAACAGATAAATGTTTTGAATTATATTTATAGATTTTATTTGCCTACATATTGTGGTAAGAATTTGTAAAACCTTCAACATTTTTGAAGATTTTCGTAGTTAGCATAAATATAGTCTGATGAGCATATCCTATCATTTAAAAAACAATATTCCCTATTGTTCTAAGGCGTCTTTGCCTAAATTTTGCTACCAATTTAACAAACTGCTTGAAGATCAGTAGGAAACTGAAAGCAAAGTGTTTAAATACCTGTCTTAATTAATGTGAATATTGCATCAAAAGTAAAGGTCTCTTTTACATTCTGAAAAGTAGCCTACTTAAATCAACGATGACAAACGGAACAGTCTAAAATCTAACTCATTTTCCTTCAAGAGTTTGATTCAGAGTCGCTGTCAATAAGAACACTCATTGTAGAAAACACTAAACTTCGATAATATATATTTGAATTCTAATTATCTGGATCTTGTTGTAAGTCGCGGAAAAATCTTCAAAATTCGGGAAGGTTTTCGGAGTAAACTTAAAAATAGTTGGGTTAGCATAATCTAATTCTTAAATTATCGAAATTGTTGAATTTTGTTGGAGTTCCTTTACGTAAATATTCCTACAGTGTTTGCTGATTGTTATACACTGGCGGACATTGACAAAAATTCAATGTAAATAAGGTTGGAAGTTGTAGCTTATTCTGTGAATATTGCAGTTAAAAAAAATGTCACTTTAACACTCTTGAAAAATACGCTTTCTCAAATCTGTTAAGACAAATAAAACATTCTTGGATTTTTTTCAAAAAATTGTATTTTTGGCAAAACAGATAAATGTTTAGAATTGTATTTATAGATTTTATTTGCCTGCATATTGTGGTAAGAATTTGTAAAATCGTCGTCATTTTTGAAGGTTCTTGTAGTTTGCATGAATATAGTCTGTTGAGCATATCCGGACAACCTTTAAAATTACAATATTTCTTATTGTTCGGAGGCGTCTTTGCTTAAATTTTGCTACCAATTTAACTAACTACTTTAGGACCAGTAGAAAACAGAAAGCATAGGGTTTTAATACTTATCTTAATTAATGTGAATATTGCATCAAAGGTAAAGGTCGCTTTTACATTCTAATAAGTAGCTTACTTAAATCAACGATGACAAACGGAACAGTCTAAAATCTAACTCATTTTCCTTCAAGAGTTTGATTCAGAGTCGCTGTCAATAAGAACACTCATTATAGAAAACACTAAACTTCGATAATATATATTTGAATTCCAATTATCTGGATCTTGTTGTAAGTCGCGGAAAAATCTTCAAAATTCGGGAAGGTTTTCTGAGTAAACTTAAAAATAGTTGGGTTAGCATAATCTAATTCTTAAATTATCGAAATTGTTGAATTTTGTTGGAGTTCCTTTACGTAAATATTCCTACAGTGTTTGCTGATTGTTATAAACTGGCGGACATTGAGAAAAATTCAATGTAAATCCGGTTGGAAGTTGTAACTTATTCTGTGAATATTGCAGTTAAAAAAAATGTCACTTTAACACTCTTGAAAAATACGCTATCTCAAATCTGTTAAGACAAATAAAACATTCTTGGATTTTTTTCAAAAAATTGTATTTTTGGCAAAACAGATAAATGTTTTGAATTGTATTTATAGATTTTATTTGCCTGCATATTGTCGTAAGAATTTGTAAAATCTTCGTCATTTTTGAAGGTTCTCGTATTTAGCATGAATATAGTCTGTTGAGAATATCCGGACATCCTTTCAAATTACAATATTTCTTATTGTTCGAGGGCGTCTTTGCATAAATTTTGCTACCAATTTAACTAACTACTTGAAGAACAGTAGAAAACAGAAAGCAAAGGGTTTTAATACTTATCTTAATTAATATGAATATTGCATCAAAGGTAAATGTCGATTTTACATTCTGATAAGTAGCTTTCTTAAATCAACTAAAACAAACAGAACAGTCTAAAATCTAACTCATTTTCCTTCAAGAGTAGTTTGATTCAGAGTCGCTGTCAATAAGAACACTCATTGTAGAAAACACTAAACTTCGATAATATATATTTGAATTCTAATTATCTGGATGTTGTAGTAAGTCGCGGAAAAATCTTCAAAATTCGGGAAGGGTTTTGGAGGAAACTCTAAAAGAGTGAGGTTAGCATAATCTAAGTCTTAAATTATCGAAATTATTGAATTTTGTTAGAGTTCCTATACGTCAATATTCCTACAGTGTTTGCTGACTGTTATAAACTGGCGGACATTGAGAAAAATTCAATGTAAATCTGGTTGGGAGATATTGCTTATTCTGTGAATATTGCAGTTACAACAATTGTCACTTTAACACTTTTGAAAAATACGCTATCTCAAATCTGTTAAGACAAATAAAACATTCTTGGATTTTTTTCAAAGAATTGTATTTTTGGCAAAACAGATAAATGTTTTGAATAATATTTATAGATTTTATTTGCCTGCATATTGTGGTAAGAATTTGTAAAATCTTCAACATTTTTGAAGGTTTTCGTAGTTAGCATAAATATAGTCTGATGAGCATATCCTATCCTTTAAAATTACAATATTCCCTATTGTTCTAGGGCGTCTTTGCGTAAATTTTGCTACCAATTTAACTAACTACTTGAAGACCAGTAGAAAACTGAAAGTAAAGTGTTTAAATACCTGTCTTAATTAATGTGAATATTGCATCAAAAGTAAAGGTCTCTTTTACATTCTAATAAGTAGCCTACTTAAATCAGCGATGACAAACGGAACAGTCTAAAATCTAACTCATTTTCCTTCAAGAGTTTGATTCAGAGTCGCTGTCAATAAGAACACTCATTGTAGAAAACACTAAACTTCGATAATATATATTTGAATTCTAATTATCTGGATCTTGTTGTAAGTCGCGGAAAAATCTTCAACATTCGGGAAGGTTTTCGGAGTAAACTTAAAAATAGTTGTGTTAGAATAATCTAATTCTTAAATTATCGAAATTGTTGAATTTTGTTGGAGTTCCTTTACGTAAATATTCCTACAGTGCTTGCTGATTGTTATAGACTGGCGGACATTAAGAAAAATTTAATGTGAAATCCGGTTGGAAGTTGTAGCTTATTCTGTGAATATTGCAGTTAAAAAAAAATGTCACTTTAACACTCTTGAAAAAATACGCTATTTCAAATCTGTTAAGACAAATAGAACATTCTTGGATTTTTTTTCAAAAAATTGTATTTTTGGGCAAAACAGATAAATGTTTAGAATTGTATTTATAGATTTTATTTGCCTGCATATTGTGGTAAGAATTTGTAAAATCTTCGTCATTTTTGAAGGTTCTCGTAGTTAGCATGAATATAGTCTTTTGAGCATATCCGAACATCCTTTAAAATTACAATATTTCTTATTGTTCCGGGGCGTCTCTTTGCATAAATTTTGCTACCAATTTAACTAACTACTTTAAGACCAGTAGAAAACGGAAAGCATAGGGTTTTAATACTTATCTGAATTAATGTGAATATTGCATCAAAGGTAAAGGTCGCTTTTACATTTTAATAAGTAGCTTTCTTAAATCAACTAAGACAAACAGAACAGTCTAAAATCTAATTCATTTTCCTTCAAGAGTTTGATTCAGAGTCGCTGTCAATAAGAACACTCATTGTAGAAAACACTAAACTTCGATAATATATATTTGAATTCTAATTATCTGGATCTTGTTGTAAGTCGCGGAAAAATCTTCAACATTCGGGAAGGTTTTCGGAGTAAACTTAAAAATAGTTGGGTTAGCATAATCTAGTTCTTAAATTATCTAAATTGTTGAATTTGGTTGGAGTTCCTTTACGTAAATATTCCTACAGTGCTTGCTGATTGTTATAGACTGGCGAACATTAAGAAAAATTTAATGTGAATCCGGTTGGAAGTTGTAGCTTATTCTGTGAATATTGCAGTTACAACAATTGTCACTTTAACACTTTTGAAAAATACGCTATCTCAAATCTGTTAAGACAAATAAAACATTCTTGGATTTTTTTCAAAAAATTGTATTTTTGGCAAAACAGATAAATGTTTTGAATTATATTTATAGATTTTATTTGCCTACATATTGTGGTAAGAATTTGTAAAATCTTCAACATTTTTGAAGGTTTTCGTAGTTAGCATAAATATAGTCTGATGAGCATATCCTATCCTTTAAAATTACAATATTCCATATTGTTCTGGGGCGTCTTTGGCTAAATTTTGCTACCAATTTAACTAACTACTTGAAGACAAGTAGAAAACTGAAAGTAAAGTGTTTAAATACCTGTTTTAATTAATGTGAATATTGCATCAAAAGTAAAGGTCTCTTTACATTCTAATAAGTAGCCTACTTAAATCAACGATGACAAACGGAACAGTCTAAAATCTAACTCATTTTCCTTCAAGAGTTTGATTCAGAGTCGCTGTCAATAAGAACACTCATTGTAGAAAACAATCTTCAAAATTCGGGAAGGTTTTCGGAGTAAACTTAAAAATAGTTGGGTTAACATAATCTAATTCTTAAACTATCGAAATTGTTGAATTTTGTTTGAAGTTCCTTTACGTAAATATTCCTACAGTGTTTGCTGATTGTTATAAACTGGCGGACATTGAGAAAAATTCAATGTAAATCCGGTTGGAAGTTGTAGTTTATTCTGTGAAAATTGCAGTTAAAAAAATGTCACTTTAACACTCTTGAAAGAGACGCTTTCTCAAATCTGTTAAGACAAATAAAACATTCTTGAATTTTTTTCAAAAAATTGTATTTTTGGCAAAACAGATAAATGTTTTGAATTGTATTTATAGATTTTATTTGCCTGCATATTGTGGTAAGAATTTGTAAAATCTTCGTCATTTTTGAAGGTTCTCGTAGTTAGCATGAATATAGTCTGTTGAGCATATCCGAACATCCTTTAAAATTACAATATTTCTTATTGTTCGAGGGCGTCTTTGCATAAGTTTTGCTACCAATTTAACTAACTACTTGAAGACCAGTAGAAAACAGAAAGCAAAGGGTTTTAATACTTATCTTAATTAATGTGAATATTGCATCAAAGGTAAAGGTCGCTTTTACATTCTAATAAGTAGCTTTCTTAAATCAACTAAGACAAACAGAACAGTCTAAAATTTAACTCATTTTTCTTCAAGAATTTGATTCAGAGTCGCTGTCACTAAGAACACTCATTGTAGAAAACACTAAACTTCGATAATATATATTTGAATTCTAATTATCTGGATGTTGCAGTAAGTCGCGGAAAAATCTTCAAAATTTCGGGAAGGTTTATGGAGGAAACTCTAAAAGAGTTGGGTTAGCATAATCTAAGTCTTAAATTATCGAAATTGTTGAATTTTGTTAGAGTTCCTATACGTCATTATTCCTACAGTGTTTGCTGATTGTTATAAACTGGCGGACATTGAGAAAAATTCATGTAAATCTGGTTGGGAGATTTTGCTTATTCTGTGAATATTGCAGTTACAACAATTGTCACTTTAACACTTTTTGAAAAATACGCTATCTCAAATCTGTTAAGACAAATAAAACATTCTTGGATTTTTTTCAAAAAATTGTATTTTTGGCAAAACAGATAAATGTTTTGAATTATATTTATAGATTTTATTTGCCTACATATTGTGGTAAGAATTTGTAAAACCTTCAACATTTTTGAAGATTTTCGTAGTTAGCATAAATATAGTCTGATGAGCATATCCTATCCTTTAAAAAACAATATTCCCTATTGTTCTAAGGCGTCTTTGCCTAAATTTTTGCTACCAATTTAACAAACTGCTTGAAAGACCAGTAGGAAAACTGAAAGCAAAGTGTTTAAATACCTGTCTTAATTAATGTGAATATTGCATCAAAAGAAAAGGTCTCTTTTACATTCTAAAAAGTAGCCTACTTAAATCAACGATGACAAACGGAACAGTCTAAAATCTAACTCATTTTCCTTCAAGAGTTTGATTCAGAGTCGCTGTCAATAAGAACACTCATTGTAGAAAACACTAAACTTCGATAATATATATTTGAATTCTAATTATCTGGATCTTGTTGTAAGTCGCGGAAAAAATCTTCAAAATTCGGGAAGGTTTTCGGAGTAAACTTAAAAATAGTTGGGTTAGCATAATCTAATTCTTAAATTATCGAAATTGTTGAATTTTGTTGGAGTTCCTTTACGTAAATATTCCTACAGTGTTTGCTGATTGTTATACACTGGCGGACATTGACAAAAATTCAATGTAAATCCGGTTGGAAGTTGTAGCTTATTCTGTGAATATTGCAGTTAAAAAAAATGTCACTTTAACACTCTTGAAAAATACGCTTTCTCAAATCTGTTAAGACAAATAAAACATTCTTGGATTTTTTCAAAAAATTGTATTTTTGGCAAAACAGATAAATGTTTAGAATTGTATTTATATATTTTATTTGCCTGCATATTGTGGTAAGAATTTGTAAAATCGTCGTCATTTTTGAAGGTTCTTGTAGTTTGCATGAATATAGTCTGTTGAGCATATCCGGACAACCTTTAAAATTACAATATTTCTTATTGTTCGGGGGCGTCTTTGCTTAAATTTTGCTACCAATTTAACTAACTACTTTAGGACCAGTAGAAAACAGAAAGCATAGGGTTTTAATACTTATCTTAATTAATGTGAATATTGCATCAAAGGTAAAGGTCGCTTTTACATTCTAATAAGTAGCTTACTTAAATCAACGATGACAAACGGAACAGTCTAAAATCTAACTCATTTTCCTTCAAGAGTTTGATTCAGAGTCGCTGTCAATAAGAACACTTATTGTAGAAAACACTAAACTTCGATAATATATATTTGAATTCCAATTATCTGGATCTTGTTGTAAGTCGCGGAAAAATCTTCAAAATTCGGGAAGGTTTTCTGAGTAAACTTAAAAATAGTTGGGTTAGCATAATCTAATTCTTAAATTATCGAAATTGTTGAATTTTGTTGGAGTTCCTTTACGTAAATATTCCTACAGTGTTTGCTGATTGTTATAAACTGGCGGACATTGAGAAAAATTCAATGTAAATCCGGTTGGAAGTTGTAACTTATTCTGTGAATATTGCAGTTAAAAAAAATGTCACTTTAACACTCTTGAAAAAAACGCTATCTCAAATCTGTTAAGACAAATAAAACATTCTTGGATTTTTTTCAAAAAATTGTATTTTTGGCAAAACAGATAAATGTTTTGAATTGTATTTATAGCTTTTATTTGCCTGCATATTGTCGTAAGAATCTGTAAAATCTTCGTCATTTTTGAAGGTTCTCGTAGTTAGCATGAATATAGTCTGTTGAGAATATCCGGACATCCTTTCAAATTACAATATTTCTTATTGTTCGAGGGCGTCTTTGCATAAATTTTGCTACCAATTTAACTAACTACTTGAAGAACAGTAGAAAACAGAAAGCAAAGGGTTTTAATACTTATCTTAATTAATATGAATATTGCATCAAAGGTAAATGTCGATTTTACATTCTGATAAGTAGCTTTCTTAAATCAACTAAAACAAACAGAACAGTCTAAAATCTAACTCATTTTCCTTCAAGAGTAGTTTGATTCAGAGTCGCTGTCAATAAGAACACTCATTGTAGAAAACACTAAACTTCGATAATATATATTTGAATTCTAATTATCTGGATGTTGTAGTAAGTCGCGGAAAAATCTTCAAAATTCGGGAAGGGTTTTGGAGGAAACTCTAAAAAAGTGAGGTTAGCATAATCTAAGTCTTAAATTATCGAAATTATTGAATTTTGTTAGAGTTCCTATACGTCAATATTCCTACAGTGTTTGCTGACTGTTATAAACTGGCGGACATTGAGAAAAATTCAATGTAAATCTGGTTGGGAGATATTGCTTATTCTGTGAATATTGCAGTTACAACAATTGTCACTTTAACACTTTTGAAAAATACGCTATCTCAAATCTGTTAAGACAAATAAAACATTCTTGGATTTTTTTCAAAGAATTGTATTTTTGGCAAAACAGATAGATGTTTTGAATAATATTTATAGATTTTATTTGCCTGCATATTGTGGTAAGAATTTGTAAAATCTTCAACATTTTTGAAGGTTTTCGTAGTTAGCATAAATATAGTCTGATGAGCATATCCTATCCTTTAAAATTACAATATTCCCTATTGTTCTAGGGCGTCTTTGCCTAAATTTTGCTACCAATTTAACTAACTACTTGAAGACCAGTAGAAAACTGAAAGTAAAGTGTTTAAATACCTGTATTAATTAATGTGAATATTGCATCAAAAGTAAAGGTCTCTTTTACATTCTAATAAGTAGCCTACTTAAATCAACGATGACAAACGGAACAGTCTAAAATCTAACTCATTTTCCTTCAAGAGTTTGATTCAGAGTCGCTGTCAATAAGAACACTTATTGTAGAAAACACTAAACTTCGATAATATATATTTGAATTCCAATTATCTGGATCTTGTTGTAAGTCGCGGAAAAATCTTCAAAATTCGGGAAGGTTTTCTGAGTAAACTTAAAAATAGTTGGGTTAGCATAATCTAATTCTTAAATTATCGAAATTGTTGAATTTTGTTGGAGTTCCTTTACGTAAATATTCCTACAGTGTTTGCTGATTGTTATACACTGGCGGACATTGACAAAAATTCAATGTAAATCCGGTTGGAAGTTGTAGCTTATTCTGTGAATATTGCAGTTAAAAAAATGTCACTTTAACACTCTTGAAAAATACGCTATTTCAAATCTGTTAAGACAAATAGAACATTCTTGGATTTTTTTCAAAAAATTGTATTTTTGGCAAAACAGATAAATGTTTAGAATTGTATTTATAGATTTTATTTGCCTGCATATTGTGGTAAGAATTTGTAAAATCTTCGTCATTTTTGAAGGTTCTCGTAGTTAGCATGAATATAGTCTTTTGAGCATATCCGAACATCCTTTAAAATTACAATATTTCTTATTGTTCCGGGGCGTCTTTGCATAAATTTTGCTACCAATTTAACTAACTACTTTAAGACCAGTAGAAAACAGAAAGCATAGGGTTTTAATACTTATCTGAATTAATGTGAATATTGCATCAAAGGTAAAGGTCGCTTTTACATTTTAATAAGTAGCTTTCTTAAATCAACTAAGACAAACAGAACAGTCTAAAATCTAATTCATTTTCCTTCAAGAGTTTGATTCAGAGTCGCTGTCAATAAGAACACTCATTGTAGAAAACACTAAACTTCGATAATATATATTTGAATTCTAATTATCTGGATCTTGTTGTAAGTCGCGGAAAAATCTTCAACATTCGGGAAGGTTTTCGGAGTAAACTTAAAAATAGTTGGGTTAGCATAATCTAGTTCTTAAATTATCTAAATTGTTGAATTTGGTTGGAGTTCCTTTACGTAAATATTCCTACAGTGCTTGCTGATTGTTATAGACTGGCGAACATTAAGAAAAATTTAATGTGAATCCGGTTGGAAGTTGTAGCTTATTCTGTGAATATTGCAGTGAAAAAAAATGTTACTTTAACACTCTTGAAAAATACGCTATCTCAAATCTGTTAAGACAAATAGAACATTCTTGGATTTTTTTCAAAAAATTGTATTTTTGGCAAAACAGATAAATGTTTAGAATTGTATTTATAGATTTTATTTGCCTGCATATTGTGGTAAGAATTTGTAAAATCTTCAATGTTTTTGAAGATTTTCGTAGTTAGCATAAATATAGTCTGATGAACATATCCTATCCTTTAAAATTACAATATTCCCTATTATTCTACGGCGTCTTTGCCTAAATTTTGCTACCAATTTAACCAACTACTTGAAGACCAGTAGAAAACTGAAAGTAAAGTGTTTAAATACCTGTATTAATTAATGTGAATATTGCATCAAAAGTAAAGGTCTCTTTTACATTCTAATAAGTAGCCTACTTAAATCAACGATGACAAACGGAACAGTCTAAAATCTAACTCATTTTCCTTCAAGAGTTTGATTCAGAGTCGCTGTCAATAAGAACACTCATTGTAGAAAACACTAAACTTCGATAATATATATTTGAATTCTAATTATCTGGATCTTTTTGTAAGTCGCGGAAAAATCTTTTTTTGAAGGAAACTTTAAAAGTGTTGGGTTAGCATAATCTGAATTTTAAATTATCGAAATTGTTGAATTTTGTTAGAGTTCCTATACGTCAATATTCCTACAGTGTTTGCTGATTGTTATAAATTGGCGGACATTGAGAAAAATTCAATGTAAATCTGGTTGGGAGATATTGCTTATTCTGTGAATAATGCAGTTACAACAATTGTCACACTATCTCAAATCTGTTAAGACAAATAAAACATTCCTGGATTTTTTTTCAAAAAATTGTATTTTTGGCAAAACAAATAAATGTTTTGAATTATATTTATAGATTTTGTTTGCCTGCATTTTGTGGTAAGAATTTGTAAAATCTTCAACATTTTTGAAAGTTTTCGTAGTTAGCATAAATATAGTCTGATGAGCATATCCTATCCTTTAAAATTACAATATTCCCTATTGTTCTAGGGCGTCTTTGCCTAAATTTTGCTACCAATTTAACTAACTACTTGAAGACCAGTAGAAAACTGAAAGCAAAGTGTTTCAATACCTGTCTTAATTAATGTGAATATTGCATCAAAAGTAAAGGTCTCTTTTACATTCTAATAAGTAGCTTACTTAAATCAACGATGACAAACAGAACAGTCGAAAATCTAACTCATTTTCCTTCAAGAGTTTGATTCAGAGTAGCTGTCAATAAGAACACTCATTGTAGAAAACACTAAACTTCGATAATATATATTTCAATTCTAATTATCTGGAAGATGTTGTAAGTCGCGGAAAAATCTTTAAAATTTGGGAAGGTTTACGGAGTAAAAAAATAGTTGGGTTAGCATAATCTAATTCTTAAATTATCGAAATTGTTGAATTTTGTTAGAGTTCCTTTACGTAAATATTCCTACAGTGCTTGCTGATTGTTATAGACTGGCGGACATTAAGAAAAATTTAATATGAATCCGGTTGGAAGTTGTAGCTTATTCTGTGAATATTGCAGTTAAAAAAAATGTCACTTTAACACTCTTGAAAAATACGCTATCTCAAATCTGTTAAGACAAGTAAAACATTCTTGGATTTTTTTCAAAAAATTGTATTTTTGGCAAAACAGATAAATGTTTAGGATTGTATTTATAGATTTTATTTGCCTGCATATTGTGGTAAGAATTTGTAAAATCTTCGTCATTTTTGAAGGTTCTCGTAGTTAGCATGAATATAGTCTGTTGAGCATATCCGGACAACCTTTAAAATTACAATATTTCTTATTGTTCGGGGGCGTCTTTGCATAAATTTTGCTACCAATTTAACTAACTACTTTAAGATCAGTAGAAAACAGAAAGCAAAAGGTTTTAATACTTATCTTAATTAATGTGAATATTGCACCAAAGGTAAAGGTCGCTTTTACATTCTAATAAGTAGCTTTCTTAAATCAACTAAGACAAACAGAACAGTCTAAAATCTAACTCATTTTCTTTCAAGAGTTTGATTCAGAGTCGATGTCAATAAGAACACTCGTTGTAGAAAACACTAAACTTCGATAATATATATTTGAATTCTAATTATCTGGATGTTGTAGAAAGTCGCGGAAAAATCTTCAAAATTCGAGAAGGTTTTTGGAGGACACTCTAAAAGAGTTGGGTTAGCATAATCTAAGTCTTAAATTATCGAAATTGTTGAATTTTGTTAGAGTTCCTATACGTCAATATTCCTACAGTGTTTGCTGATTGTTATAAACTGGCGGACATTGAGAAAAATTCAATGTAAATCTGGTTGGGAGATCTTGCTTATTCTGTGAATATTGCAGTTACAACAATTGTCACTTTAACACTTTTGAAAAATACGCTATGTCAAATCTGTTAAGACAAATAAAACATTCTTGGATTTTTTTCAAAAAATTGTATTTTTGGCAAAACAGATAAATGTTTTGAATTATATTTATAGATTTTATTTGCCTACATATTGTGGTAAGAATTTGTAAAATCTTCAACATTTTTGAAGGTTTTCGTTGTTAGCATAAATATAGTCTGATGAGCATATCCTATCCTTTAAAATTACAATATTCCCTATTGTTCTAGGGCGTCTTTGCTTAAATTTTGCTACCAATTTAACTAACTGCTTGAAGACCAGTAGAAAACTGAAAGCAAAGTGTTTCAATACCTGTCTTAATTAATGTGAATATTGCATCAAAAGTAAAGGTCTCTTTTACATTCTAATAAGTAGCCTACTTAAATCAACGATGACAAACGGAACAGTCTAAAATTCACCTCATTTTCCTTCAAGAGTTTGATTCAGAGTCGCTGTCAATAAGTACACTCATTGTAGAAAACACTAAACTTCGATAATATATATTTGAATTCTAATTATCTGGATCCTGTTATAAGCCGCGGAAAAATCTTCAAAATTCGTGAAGGTTTTCGGAGTAAACTTAAAAATAGTTTGGTTAGCATAATCTAATTCTTAAATTATCGAAATTGTTGAATTTTGTTAGAGTTCCTATATGTCAATATTCCTACAGTGTTTGCTGATTGTTATAAACTGGCGGACATTGAGTAAAATTCAATGTAAATCTGGTTGGGAGATATTGCTTATTCTGTGAATATTGCAGTTACATCAATTGTCACACTATCTCAAATCTTTTAAGACAAATAAAACATTCTTGGATTATTTTCCAAAATATTGTATTTTTGGCAAAACAAATAAATGTTTTGAATTATATTTATAGATTTTGTTTGCCTGCATATTGTGGTAAGAATTTGTAAAATCTTCAACATTTTTGAAGGTTTTCGTAGTTAGCATAAATATAGTCTGATGAGCATATCCTATCCTTTAAAATTACAATATTCCCTATTGTTCTAGGGCGTCTTTGCCTAAATTTTGCTACCAATTTAACTAACTACTTGAAGACCAGTAGAAAACTGAAAGCAAAGTGTTTTAATACTTAAGTAAAGCTCTCTTTTACATTCTAATAAGTAGCTTACTTAAATCAACGATGACAAACAGAACAGTCGAAAATCTAACTCATTTTCCTTCAAGAGTTTGATTCAGAGTCGATGTCAATAAGAACACTCGTTGTAGAAAACACTAAACTTCGATAATATATATTTGAATTCTAATTATCAGGATGTTGTAGAAAGTCGCGGAAAAATCTTCAAAATTCGAGAAGGTTTTTGGAGGACACTCTAAAAGAGTTGGGTTAGCATAATCTAAGTCTTAAATTATCGAAATTGTAGAATTTTGTTAGAGTTCCTATACGTCAATATTCCTACAGTGTTTGCTGATTGTTATAAACTGGCGGACATTGAGAAAAATTCAATGTAAATCTGGTTGGGAGATCTTGCTTATTCTGTGAATATTGCAGTTACAACAATTGTCACTTTAACACTTTTGAAAAATACGCTATCTCAAATCTGTTAAGACAAATAAAACATTCTTGGATTTTTTTCAAAAAATTGTATATTTGGCAAAACAGATAAATGTTTTGAATTATATTTATAGATTTTATTTGCCTTCATATTGTGGTAAGAAATTGTAAAATCTTCAACATTTTTGAAGGTATTCGTAGGTAGCATAAATATAGTCTGATGAGCATATCCTATTCTTTAAAATTATAATATTCCCTAATATTCTAGGGCGTCTTTGCCTAAATTTTGCTACCAATATAACTAACTACTTGAAGACCAGTAGAAAACTGAAAGCAAAGTGTTTAAATACCTGTCTTAATTAATGTGAATATTGCATCAAAAGTAAAGGTCTTTTTTACATTCTAATAAGTTGCCTACTTAAATCAGCGATAACAAACGGAACAGTCTAAAATCTAACTCATTTTCCTTCAAGAGCTTGATTCAGAGTCGCTGTCAATAAGAACACTCATTGTAGAACACACTAAACTTCGATAATATATATTTGAATTCTAATTATCTGGATCTTGTTGTAAGTCGCGGAAAAATCTTCAACATTCGGGAAGGTTTTCGGAGTACACTTAAAAAAATAGTTGGGTTAGCATAATCTAATTCTTAAATTATCGAAATTGTTGAATTTTGTCGGAGTTCCTTTACGTAAATATTCCTACAGTGTTTGCTGATTGTATTAGACTGGCGGACATTGAGAAAAATTTAATGTAAATCCGGTTGGAAGTTGTAGCTTATTCTGTGAATATTGAAGTTAAAAAAAATGTCACTTTAACACTCTTGAAAAATACGCTATCTCAAATCTGTTAAGACATATAGAACATTCTTGGATTTTTTTCAAAAAATTGTATTTTTGGCAAAACAGATAGCCTGCATATTGTGGTAAGAATTTGTAAAATCTTTGTCATTTTTGAAGGTTCTCGTAGTTAGCATGAATATAGTCTGTTAAGAATATCCGGACGTCCTTTAAAATTACAATATTTCTTATTGTTCGAGGGCGTCTTTGCATAAATTTTGCTACCAATTTAACTAACTACTTGAAGAACAATAGAAAACAGAAAGCAAAGGGTTTTAATACTTATCTTAATTAATATGAATATTGCATCAAAGGTGAATGTCGCTTTTACATTCTAATAAGTAGCTTTCTTAAATCAACTAAGACAAACAGAACAGTCTAAAATCTAACTCATTATCCTTCAAGAGTAGTTTGATCCAGAGTCGCTGTCAATAAGAACACTCATTGTAGAAAACACTAAACTTCGATAATATATATTTGAATTCTAATTATCTGGATCTTGTTGAAGTCGCGGAAAAATCTTCAAAATTCGGGAAGGTTTTCGGAGTAAACTTTAAAATAGTTGGGTTAGCATAATCTGCTTCTTAAATTATCGAAATTGTTGGATTTTGTTGGAGTTCCTTTACGTAAATATTCCTACAGTGTTTGCTGATTGTTATACACTGGCGGACATTGAGAAAAATTCAATGTAAATCTGGTTGGGAGATATTGCTTATTCTGTGAATATTGCAGTTACAACAATTGTCACTCTATCTCAAATCTGTTAAGACAAATAAAACATTCTTGGATTTTTTTCAAAAAATTGTATTTTTGGCAAAACAGATAAATGTTTTGAATTATATTTATAGATTTTGTTTGCCTGCATATTGTGGTAAGAATTTGCAAAATCTTCAACATTTCTGAAGGTTTTCGTAGTTAGCATAAATATAGTCTGATGAGCATATCCTATCCTTTAAAATTACAATATTCCCTATTGATCTAGGGCGTCTTTGCTTAAATTTTGCTACCAATTTAACTAACTACTTGAAGACCAGTAGAAAACTGAAAGCAAAGTGTTTAAATACCTGTCTTAATTAATGTGAATATTGCATCAAAAGTAAAGGTCTCTTTTACATTCTAATAAGTAGCCTACTTAAATCAGCGATAACAAACGGAACAGTCGAAAATCTAACTCATTTTCCTTGAAGAGTTTGATTCAGAGTCGCTGTCAATAAGAACACTCATTGTAGAAAACACTAAACTTCGATAATATATTTGAATTCTAATTATCTGGATGTTGTTGTAAGTCGCGGAAAAATCTTTAAAATTCGGGAAGGTTTTCGGAGTAAAAAAATAGTTGGGTTAGCATAATCTAATTCTTAAATTATCGAAATTGTTGAATTTTGTTGGAGTTCCTTTACGTAAATATTCCTACAGTGTTTGCTGATTGTTATAAAACTGGCGGACATTGAGAAAAAATTTAGTGTAAATCCGGTTGGAAGTAATAGCTTATTCTGTGAATATTGCAGTTAAAAAATATGTCACTTTAACACTCTTGAAAAATACGCTATATCAAATCTGTTAAGACAAATAAAACATTCTTGAATTTTTTTCAAAAAAATGTATTTTTGGCAAAACAGATAAATGTTTAGAATTGTATTTATAGATTTTATTTGCCTGCATATTGTGGTAAGAATTTGTAAAATCTTCGTCATTTTGGAAGGTTCTCGTAGTTAGCATGAATATAGTCGGTTGAGCATATCCGGACAACCTTTAAAATTACAATATTTCTTATTGTTCGGGGGCGTCTTTGCATAAATTTTGCTACCAATTTAACTAACTACTTTAAGACCAGTAGAAAACAGAAAGCAAAGGGTTTTAATACTTATCTTAATTAATGTGAATATTGCACCAAAGGTAAAGGTCGCTTTTACATTCTAATAAGTAGCTTTCTTAAATCAACTAAGACAAAAAGAACAGTCTAAAGTCTAACTCATTTTCCTTCAAGAGTTTGATTCAGAGTCGATGTCAATAAGAACACTCGTTGTAGAAAACACTAAACTTCGATAATAATATTTGAATTCTAATTATCTTGGATGTTGTAGTAAAGTCGCGGAAAAATCTTCAAAATTCGAGAAGGTTTTTGGAGGACACTCTAAAACAGTTGGGTTAGCATAATCTAAGTCTTAAATTATCGAAATTGTTGAATTTTGTTAGAGTTCCTATACGTCAATATTCCTACAGTGTTTGCTGATTGTTATAAACTGGCGGACATTGAGAAAAATTCAATGTAAATCTGGTTGGGAGATCTTGCTTATTCTGTGAATATTGCAGTTACAACAATTGTCACATTAACACTTTTGAAAAATACGCTATCTCAAATCTGTTAAGACAAATAAAACATTCTTGGATTTTTTTCAAAAAATTGCATTTTTGGCAAAACAGATAAATGTTTTGAATTATATTTATTGATTTTATTTGCCTTCATATTGTGGTAAGAAATTGTAAAATCTTCAACATTTTTGAAGGTAATCGTAGTTAGCATAAATATAGTCTGATGAGCATATCCTATCCTTTAAAATTATAATATTCCCTAATATTCTAGGGCGTCTTTGCCTAAATTTTGCTACCAATATAACTAACTACTTGAAGACCAGTAGAAAACTGAAAGCAAAGTGTTTAAATACCTGTCTTAATTAATGTGAATATTGCATCAAAAGTAAAGGTCTCTTACATTCTAATAAGTTGCCTATTTAAATCAGCGATAACAAACGGAACAGTCTAAAATCTAACTCATTTTCCTTCAAGAGTTTGATTCAGAGTCGCTGTCAATAAGAACACTCATTGTAGAAAACACTAAACTTCGATAATATATATTTGAATTCTAATTATCTGGATCTTGTTGTAAGTCGCGGAAAAATCTTCAAAATTCGGGAAGGTTTTCGGAGTACAACTTAAAAATAGTTGGGTTAGCATAATCTAATTCTTAAATTATCGAAATTGTTGAATTTTGTCGGAGTTCCTCTACGTAAATATTCCTACAGTGTTTGCTGATTGTTATAAACTGGCGGACATTGAGAAAAATTTAATGTAAATCCGGTTGGAAGTTGTAGCTTATTCTGTGAATATTGCAGTTAAAAAAAAATGTCACTTTAACACTCTTGAAAAATACGCTATCTCAAATCTGTTAAGACAAATAAAACATTCTTGGATTTTTTTCAAAAAATTGTATTTTTGGCAAAACAGATAAATGTTTAGAATTGTATTTATAGATTTTATTTGCCTGCATTTTGTGGTAAGAATTTGTAAAATCTTCGTCATTTTTTAAGGTTCTCGTAGTTTGCATGAATATAGTCTGTTAAGCATATCCAGACAACCTTTAAAATTACAATATTTCTTATTGTTCGGGGGCGTCTTTGCATAAATTTTGCTACCAATTTAACTAACTACTTTAAGACCAGTAGAAAACAGAAAGCAAAGGGTTTTAATACTTATCTTAATTAATGTGAATATTGCATCAAAGGTAAAGGTCGCTTTTACATTCTAATAAGTAGCTTTCTTAAATCAACTAAGACAAACAGAACAGTCTAAAATCTAACTCAATTTCCTTCAAGAGTTTGATTCAGAGTCGCTGTCAATAAGAACACTCATTGTAGAAAACACTAAACTTCGATAGTAATATTTGAATTCTAATGATCTGGATGTTGTAGTAAGTCGCGGATAAACCTTCAAAATTCGGGAAGGTTTTTGGAGGAGACTCTAAAAAAGAGTTGGGTTAGCATAATCTAAGTCCTATATTATCGAAATTTTTGAATTTTGTTGGAGTTCCTTTACGTAAATATTCCTACAGTGTTTGCTGATTGTTATAAACTGGCGGACATTGAGAAAAATTCAATGTAAATCCGGTTGGAAGTAATAGCTTATTCTGTGAAAATTGCAGTTAAAAAAATGTCACTTTAACACTCTTGAGAAATACGCTATCTTAAATCTGTTAAGACAAATAAAACATTCTTGGATTTTTTTCAAAAAATTGTATTTTTGGCAAAACAGATAAATGTTTTGAATTGTATTTATAGATTTTATTTGCCTGCATATTGTGGTAAGAATTTGTAAAATCTTCGTCATTTTTGAAGGTTTTCGTTGTGAGCATGAATATAGTCTTTTGAGCATATCCGGACATCCTTTAAAATTATAATATTTATTTTTTTTTTTATTGAAATTCGCTCAGAGCAAGGACACAGAAGAAGAATCGAACTTGAAAATTCTCCTGCAGCCACTAAAGTGCAAAGAGCTACATAAAATGCAGGAGCAGGAACTAAAGAACCCCCATCCCTAATAGATGTCTATTAACGCGAGTTTTAAAGCCTTGTAGATCAACGCGATTAGGAAAACAGCAAGAAGGCAAGGAATTCAAAAGTTCTGATATTCTTGGAAAAAAGCTTCTTGCATAAAACTGTTTGTGGCATTGTGGAACCTCCTCAGTGAATATGTGCGAATTGGTAGCCAATCGTGTTGATCGATTAAAAATTTTGTTCTGAGGAACGAGAGCAGAAAGCTCCTTTGAACAAAGACCATTATAATATCTGTAAAATAAACATAGTGAGGCAACGTTGCGGCGTTGTGTCAAACTTTGCAGACTGCAGGAAAGTTTAGGACCAATCATATTGACCACACGCCTTTGAATACGATCGAGCATGCTAAGAACAGTGACAGCGACACTGCCCCAAATGTGACAGCAATACTCCAGGGTCGAATCAATGATTTGTACAAATGGAGAATGATTTCGGGAGTGAGATAATGGCGAGCTCGATATAGAGAACCGACTTTCATCGAGGCTTGTTTAACAATACTGGTGACATATTCATTCCAACTCATGTCCTTAGACAGTGTGAGTCCAACAAGACGAATATTTAAGGATTCCTCCAGAACAGTACCAGATAATGAAATATGGGTTGCATTCGTATTAGTGTAACGGTTACTTGATAAAACTTTAGTCTTCTCCGAGTTAAGAGTTACCTGCCAAGTGTCACCCCAATTAGATACTGTGGCCAAATCACACTCAAGTGATTTTGCCAGAGCTAGACGTTGTTCCGGGAGGGATTTTTCATTGAGACAAGAATATAGAGTTGTATCATCAGCGTAAATTACCAAATCACATATCAAATTATCGGGCAGGTCATTAATATATATCAAGAACAAAGTTGGACCAAGGATTGACCCCTGAGGGACACCGGATGAAATGGAATAATTACCTGAACGTTGTACGTCCAAAACAACAATAATCTTACGATTGGATGAGAAAGATTTGACAATTGAAAAAACTTGTCCAGAAATCCCATACGATTGAATTTTCTGCAACAGACATTGGTGCCAAACTCTGTCAAATGCTTTAGAAATGTCTAGAGCAACCGACTTTGCCTCCCTACAACGATCAAGGGCACGAAATATTATTTCAGTTATTACTGTAAACTAGTCAGCAGTAGAGCGAGAACGACGAAAACCATACTGCTTGTCCGTGAGGAGACAAAGCGACTCCAGGTGTCCAGAAATTTTATTATTAATAATTGATTCAAAAATTTTACTTATAATTGGTAAGAGACTAATTGGACGATATTTATTAGGATCAGTTCGGTCGCCACAGTTTTTGAATGCCGGCACAATCGTTGCACATTTCCATGTATTTGGGAAGGTACATTCTTTTAAGCATTTATTAAAAAGTTTGGCCAAAATAGAGGACAACTCTGGTGAAAGAATCTTCAGAATCACAGATGGAATGCAGTCAGGACCAGGAGATAATGTTCGAATCGAGTTTGGCAATCATTCTAGAGACAAGTAGCGGAGTTACTGACATGCTCTCCAATGTAACGTCGGTTCGATTTGGAAAATTAGGTGGTGAGGTACCAGAAACCGAACCAAGGCTGCAGTTATTAGAGAACATCCTGACAAACAACTCCGCCTTGTCTCTGGAAGAACACAAAATTTCAGGGCCATTTAAAAGAGGAGGGATAAAAGATTTACCCCTGTTCATTACATTATTTATTATTTTCCAAAAATCTTTGGAACCCAATTTTTGTTGTGAAATTTTGGATTTAGTGGATTCCATGTATCGAGTTCTAGCAATTCTGAAAATTCTTTTACAAATATTTCTAGCCTTTCTGTGAAGTCGTCTATTATTGACGTTGGGATGTCGACGATAGCGGTGGAAATGATGATTTCTCTTCACTATTGCCGCCGAGCATTCGGGTGAAAACCATGGGGCAGAGTGAGGCTTCACCTGGATTCTTCGGTGAGTAATGAATTCATCAATTCCAAGGCGTATCCACTCTGCGATTTCCACCGCACACTCATTAGCAGGCAACAAGAAAACATCATTCCACGGCACATCGCGAAGGAAGTCCCGAAAAGAGTTCAAGTCACCGCCCTTGTAGTTATAAGAAGTGCGGTGAAAAGGAGACTCTTTACTTATGAGAGTCGAATTTTTTAATCTCAGCTGCAAAATGACGTGGTCTGAAGTACCAAGTCGGGGCTGGAGAACCAGGGAGAATACATCACCTGGATCTGAGACAAAACAAAGATCCAGTCGGGAAGAACAGTGAGCCGGGTTATCGGGGATCCTAGTCATAAAATCCACCACCTGTGTCAGAGACTCAGTGATGGCGAAATTATGAGTTTTAATTCCGGCCTGGTCAGTTGCAGCTGAATTCAAACAGGTATCGTGATGGGCATTAAAATCTCCCATTATGCAAAATTTGGCAGATGGACAAGACATCAAAATCTTGTCCATCTGCAAAGAGATGTCATCCAGGACAGAACAATCTTGGGTTGAGGGGGATCGGTATACAAAGAATAGAAATGATGTCGATGTCAGAAGTGACATGCGTAGGCACAGATACGAAAGTGATGTGGACTCAAAAGCAAATGCACGAGCTACAGGCAGATTGCTGCGAACGTAGACGGCTAGTCCGTGCATACGCATTGGAGAATCCTTGCGTATGAGCGGCAAATAACCCTCGACCCCGAAATCAGAAGATGAGATTCCAGGATTAAGGTTGGTCTCGCAGACTGCAAAGACATCTGGACTATTCCTCGCAAGGAATGATTCCACAGAAACGAAGTTTCCTCTCAACCCACGAACGTTAGAAAAACTAATTGAAAAATTGTTGAACGTGAGATTCTTAGCACCCCCTCCCCTATTACGGGGTGCACGGGACTAGGGGCCATTGGCTTTATTCGGACGCGTCATATTATGTGAAAAAACCAGCAACTGCACGCTGAGCAGTAGAAAACAGAAAGCAAATGTTTTAATACTTATCTTAATTAATGTGAATATTGCTTCAAAGGTAAAGGTCGCTTTTACATTCTAATAAGTAGCTTTCTTAAATCAACTAAGACAAACAGAACAGTCTAAAATCTAACTCATTTTCCTTCAAGAGTTTGATTCAGAGTCGCTGTCAATAAGAACACTCATTGTAGAAAACATTAAACTTCGAAAATAAATATTTGAATTCAAATTATCTGGATGTTGTTGTAAGTCGCGGAAAAATCTTTAAAATTCGGGAAGGTTTTCGGAGTAAAAAAATAGTTGGGTTAGCATAATCCAATTCTTAAAATATCGAAATTGTTGAATTTTGTTGGAGGCCCTTTACGTAAATATTCCTAAAGTGTTTGTTGATTGTTATAAACTGGCGGACATTGAGAAAAATTCAATGTTAATCCGGTTGAGAGATGTAGCTTATTCTGTGAATATTGCAGTTAAAAAAAAATGTCACTTTAACACTCTTGGAAAATACGCTATCTTATATCTGTTAAGACAAATAAAACATTCTTGGATTTTTTTCAAAAAATTGTATTTTTGGCAAAACAGATAAATGTTTTGAATTGTAAATATAGATTTTATTTGCCTGCATATTGTGGTAAGAATTTGTAAAATCTTCAACTTTTTTGAAGGTTTTCGTAGTTAGCATAAATATAGTCAGATGAGCATATCCTATCCTTTAAAATTACAATATTCCCTATTGTTATAGGGCGTCTTAGCCTAAATTTTGCTACCAAATTTACTAACTACTTGAAGACCAGTAGAAAACAGAAAGCAAAGGGTTTTAATACTTATCTTAATTAATGTGAATATTGCATCAAAGGTAAAGGTCGCTTTTACATTCTAATAAGTAGCTTTCTTAAATCAACTAAGACAAACAGAACAGTCTAAAATCTAACTCATTTTCCTTCAAGAGTTTGATTCAGAGTCGCTGTCAATAAGAACACTCATTGTAGAAAACACTAAACTTCGATAATATATATTTGAATTCTAATTATCTGGATGTTGTAGTAAGTCGCGGAAAAATCTTCAAAATTCTGGAAGGTTTTTGGAGGAAACTCTAAAAGAGTTGGGTTAGCATAATCTAAGTCTTAAATTATCGAAATTGTTGAATTTTGTTAGAGTTCCTACACGTCAATATTCCTACAGTGTTTGCTGATTGTTATAAACTGGAGGACATTGAGAAAAATTCGATGTAAATCTGGTTGGGAGATATTGCTTATTCTGTGAATATTGCAGTTACAACAATTGTCACTTTAACACTTTTGAAAAATACGCTATCACAAATCTGTTAAGACAAATAAAACATTATTGGATTTTTTTCAAAAAATTGTATTTTTGGCAAATCAGATAAATGTTTTGAATTGTATCTATAGATTTTATTAGCCTGCATATTGTGGTAAGAATTTGTAAAATCTTCGTCATTTTGGAAGGTTCTCGTAGTTAGCATGAATATAGTCTGTTGAGCATATCCGGACGTCCTTTAAAATTACAATATTTCTTATTGTTCGAGGGCGTCTTTGCATAAATTTTGCTACCGATTTAACTAACTACTTCAAGACCAGTAGAAAAAAGAAAGCAAAGGGTTTTAATACTTATCTTAATTAATGTGAATATTGCATCAAAGGTAAAGGTCGATTTTACATTCTAATAAGTAGCTTTCTTAAATCAACTAAGACAAACAGAACAGTCGAAAATCTAACTCATTTTCCGTCAAGAGTTTGATTCAGAGTCGCTGTCAATAAGAACACTCATTGTAGAAAACACTAAACTTCGATAATATATATTTGAATTCTAATTATCTGGATGTTGTAGTAAGTCGCGGAAAAATCTTCAAAATTCGGGAAGGTTTTTGGAGGAAACTCTAAAAGAGTTGGGTTAGCATAATCTAAGTCTTAAATTATCGAAATTGTTGAATTTTGTTAGAGTTCCTACACGTCAATATTCCTACAGTGTTTGCTGATTGTTATAAACTGGCGGACATTGAGAAAAATTCAATGTAAATCTGGTTGGGAGATTTTGCTTATTCTGTGAATATTGCAGTGACAACAATTGTCACTTTAACACTTTTGAAAAATACGCTATCTCAAATCTGTTAAGACAAATAAAACATTCTTGAATTTTTTTAAAAAAATTGTATTTTTGGCAAAACAGATAAATGTTTTGAATTATATTTATAGATTTTATTTGCCTGCATATTGTGGTAAGAATTTGTAAAATCTTCAACTTTTTTGAAGGTTTTCGTAGTTAGCATAAATATAGTCAGATGAGCATATCCTATCCTTTAAAATTACAATATTCCCTATTGTTATAGGGCGTCTTAGCCTAAATTTTGCTACCAAATTAACTAACTACTTGAAGACCAGTAGAAAACAGAAAGCAAAGGGTTTTAATACTTATCTTAATTAATGTGAATATTGCATCAAAGGTAAAGGTCGCTTTTACATTCTAATAAGTAGCTTTCTTAAATCAACTAAGACAAACAGAACAGTCGAAAATCTAACTCATTTTCCTTCAAGAGTTTGATTCAGAGTCGCTGTCAATAAGAACACTCATTGTAGAAAACACTAAACTTCGATAATATATATTTGAATTCTAATTATCTTGATCTTGTTGTTAGTCGCTGAAAAATCTTCAAAATTCGGGAAGGTTTTCGGAGTAAACTTAAAAATAGTTGGGTTAGCATAATCTAATTCTTCAATTATCGAAATTGTTGAATTTTGTTTTAGTTCCTACACGTCAATATCCCTACAGTGTTTGCTGATTGTTATAAATTGGCGGACATTGAGAAAAATTCAATGTAAATCTGGTTGGGAGATTTTGCTTATTCTGTGAATATTGCAGTGACAACAATTGTCACTTTAACACTTTTGAAAAATACGCTATCTCAAATCTGTTAAGACAAATAAAACATTCTTGAATTTTTTTCAAAAAGTTGTATTTTTGGCAAAACAGATAAATGTTTTGAATTATATTTATAGATTTTATTTGCCTGCATATTGTGGTAAGAATTTGTAAAATCTTCAACTTTTTTGAAGGTTTTCGTAGTTAGCATAAATATAGTCAGATGAGCATATCCTATCCTTTAAAATTACAATATTCCCTATTGTTATAGGGCGTCTTTGCCTAAATTTTGCTACCAAATTAACTAACTACTTGAAGACCAGTAGAAAACAGAAAGCAAAGGGTTTTAATACTTATCTTAATTAATGTGAATATTGCATCAAAGGTAAAGGTCGCTTTTACATTCTAATAAGTAGCTTTCTTAAATCAACTAAGACAAACAGAACAGTCGAAAATCTAACTCATTTTCCTTCAAGAGTTTGATTGAGAGTCGCTGTCAATAAGAACACTCATTGTAGAAAACACTAAACTTCGATAATATATATTTGAATTCTAATTATCTGGATCTTGTTGTTAGTCGCGGAAAAATCTTCAAAATTCGGGAAGGTTTTCGGAGTAAACTTAAAAATAGTTTGGTTAGCATAATCTAATTCTTAAATTATCGAAATTGTTGAATTTTGTTTTAGTTCCTTTACGTAAATATTTCTACAGTGTTTGCTGATTGTTATAAACTGGCGGACATTGACAAAAATTCAACGTTAACCCGGTTGGAAGTTGTAGCTTATTCTGTGAATATTGCAGTTAAAAAAATGTCACTATAACACTCTTGAAAAATACGCTATCACAAATCTGTTAAGACAAATAAAACATTATTGGATTTTTTTCAAAAAATTGTATTTTTGGCAAATCAGATAAATGTTTTGAATTGTATCTATAGATTTTATTTGCCTGCATATTGTGGTAAGAATTTGTAAAATCTTCGTCATTTTAGAAGGTTCTCGTAGTTAGCATGAATATAGTCTGTTGAGCATATCCGGACGTCCTTTAAAATTACAATATTTCTTATTGTTCGAGGGCGTCTTTGCATAAATTTTGCTACCAATTTAACTAACTACTTCAAGACCAGTAGAAAAAAGAAAGCAAAGGGTTTTAATACTTATCTTAATTAATGTGAATATTGCATCAAAGGTAAAGGTCGATTTTACATTCTAATAAGTAGCTTTCTTAAATCAACTAAGACAAACAGAACAGTCTAAAATCTAACTCATTTTCCTTCAAGAGTTTGATTCAGAGTCGCTGTCAATAAGAACACTCATTGTAGAAAACACTAAACTTCGATAATATATATTTGAATTCTAATTATCTGGATGTTGTAGTAAGTCGCGGAAAAATCTTCAAAATTCGGGAAGGTTTTCGGAGTAAACTTAAAAATAGTTTGGTTAGCATAATCTAAGTCTTAAATTATCGAAATTGTTGAATTTTGTTAGAGTTCCTACACGTCAATATTCCTACAGTGTTTGCTGATTGTTATAAACTGGCGGACATTGAGAAAAATTCGATGTAAATCTGGTTGGGAGATATTGCTTATTCTGTGAATATTGCAGTTACAACAAAATGTCACTTTAACACTTTTGAAAAATACGCTATCTCAAATCTGTTAAGACAAATAAAACATTCTTGGATTTTTTTCAAAAAATTGTATTTTTGGCAAAACAGATAAATGTTTTGAATTATATTTATAGATTTTATTTGCCTGCATATTGTGGTAAGAATTTGTAAAATCTTCAACATTTTTGAAGGTTTTCGTAGTTAGCATAAATATAGTCAGATGAGCATATCCTATCCTTTAAAATTACAATATTCCCTATTGTTCGAGGGCGTCTTTGCCTAAATTTTGCTACCAAATTTAACTAACTACTTGAAGACCAGTAGAAAACAGAAAGCAAAGGGTTTTAATACTTATCTTAATTAATGTGAATATTGCATCAAAGGTAAAGGTCGCTTTTACATTCTAATAAGTAGCTTTCTTAAATCAACTAAGACAAACAGAACAGTCTAAAATCTAACTCATTTTCCTTCAAGAGTTTGATTCAGAGTCGCTGTCAATAAGAACACTCATTGTAGAAAACACTAAACTTCGATAATATATATTTGAATTCTAATTATCTGGATCTTGTTGTAAGTCGCGGAAAAATCTTCAAAATTCGGGAAGGTTTTCGGAGTAAACTTAAAAATAGTTGGGTTAGCATAATCTAATTCTTAAATTATCGAAATTGTTGAATTTTGTTGGAGTTCCTTTACGTAAATATTCCTACAGTGTTTGCTGATTGTTATAAACTGGCGGACATTGACAAAAATTCAATGTAAATCCGGTTGGAAGTTGTAGCTTATTCTGTGAATATTGCAGTTAAACAAAATGTCACTTTAACACTCTTGAAAAATACGCTATCTCAAATCTGTTAAGACAAATAAAACATTATTGGATTTTTTTCAAAAAATTGTATTTTTGGCAAAACAGATAAATGTTTTGAATTGTATCTGTAGATTTTATTAGCCTGCATATTGTGGTAAGAATTTGTAAAATCTTCGTCATTTTAGAAGGTTCTCGTAGTTAGCATGAATATAGTCTGTTGAGCATATCCGGACGTCCTTTAAAATTACAATATTTCTTATTGTTCGAGGGCGTCTTTGCATAAATTTTGCTACCAATTTAACTAACTACTTCAAGAACAGTAGAAAACAGAAAGCAAAGAGTTTTAATACTTATCTTAATTAATGTGAATATTGCATCAAAGGTAAAGGTCGCTTTTACATTCTAATAAGTAGCTTTCTTAAATCAACTAAGACAAACAGAACAGTCTAAAATCTAACTCATTTTCCGTCAAGAGTTTGATTCAGAGTCGCTGTCAATAAGAACACTCATTGTAGAAAACACTAAACTTCGATAATATATATTTGAATTCTAATTATCTGGATGTTGTAGTAAGTCGCGGAAAAATCTTCAAAATTCGGGAAGGTTTTTGGAGGAAACTCTAAAAGAGTTGGGTTAGCATAATCTAAGTCTTAAATTATCGAAATTGTTGAATTTTGTTAGAGTTCCTACACGTCAATATTCCTACAGTGTTTGCTGATTGTTATAAACTGGCGGACATTGAGAAAAATTCGATGTAAATCTGGTTGGGAGATATTGCTTATTCTGTGAATATTGCAGTTACAACAATTGTCACTTTAACACTTTTGAAAAATACGCTATCTCAAATCTGTTAAGACAAATAAAACATTCTTGAATTTTTTTTTCAAAAAAATTTGTTTTTTGGCAAAACAGATAAATGTTTTGAATTATATTTATAGATTTTATTTGCCTGCATATTGTGGTAAGAATTTGTAAAATCTTCAACTTTTTTGAAGGTTTTCGTAGTTAGCATAAATATAGTCTGATGAGCATATCCTATCCTTTAAAATTACAATATTCCCTATTGTTCTAGGGCGTCTTTGCCTAAATTTTGCTACCAAATTAACTAACTACTTGAAGACCAGTAGAAAACAGAAAGCAAAGGGTTTTAATACTTATCTTAATTAATGTGAATATTGCATCAAAGGTAAAGGTCGCTTTTACATTCTAATAAGTAGCTTTCTTAAATCAACTAAGACAAACAGAACAGTCTAAAATCTAACTCATTTTCCTTCAAGAGTTTGATTCAGAGTCGCTGTCAATAAGAACACTCATTGTAGAAAACACTAAACTTCGATAATATATATTTGAATTCTAATTATCTGGATCTTGTTGTTAGTCGCGGAAAAATCTTCAAAATTCGGGAAGGTTTTCGGAGTAAACTTAAAAATAGTTGGATTAGCATAATCTAATTCTTAAATTATCGAAATTGTTGAATTTTGTTTTAGTTCCTTTACGTAAATATTTCTACAGTGTTTGCTGATTGTTATAAACTGGCGAACATTGACAAAAATTCAACGTTAATCCGGTTGGAAGTTGTAGCTTATTCTGTGAATATTGCAGTTAAACAAAATGTCACTTTAACACTCTTGAAAAATACGCTATCTCAAATCTGTTAAGACAAATAAAACATTCTTGGATTTTTTTCAAAAAATTGTATATTTTGCAAAACAGATAAATGTTTAGAATTGTATTTATAGATTTTATTTGCCCACATATTGTGGTAAGAATTTGTAAAATCTTCGTCATTTTTGAAGGTTCTCGTAGTTAGCATGAATATAGTCTGTTGAGCATATCCTGACGTCCTTTAAAATTACAATATTTCTTATTGTTCGAGGGCGTCTTTGCATAAATTTTGCTACCAATTTAACTAACTACTTCAAGAACAGTAGAAAACAGAAAGCAAAGAGTTTTAATACTTATCTTAATTAATGTGAATATTGCATCAAAGGTAAAGGTCGCTTTTACATTCTAATAAGTAGCTTTCTTAAATCAACTAAGACAAACAGAACAGTCTAAAATCTAACTCATTTTCCGTCAAGAGTTTGATTCAGAGTCGCTGTCAATAAGAACACTCATTGTAGTAAACACTACTTCGATAATATATATTTGAATTCTAATTATCTGGATCTTGTTGTTAGTCGCGGAAAAATCTTCAAAATTCGGGAAGGTTTTCGGAGTAAACTTAAAAATAGTTGGTTTAGCATAATCTAATTCTTAAATTATCGAAATTGTTGAATTTTGTTTTAGTTCCTTTACGTAAATATTTCTACAGTGTTTGCTGATTGTTATAAACTGGCGAACATTGACAAAAATTCAACGTTAATCCGGTTGGAAGTTGTAGCTTATTCTGTGAATATTGCAGTTAAACAAAATGTCACTCTAACACTCTTGAAAAATACGATATCTCAAACCTGTTAAGACAAATAAAACATTCTTGGATTTTTTTCAAAAAATTGTATCTTTTGCAAAACAGATAAATGTTTAGAATTGTATTTATAGATTTTATTTGCCCACATATTGTGGTAAGAATTTGTAAAATCTTCGTCATTTTTGAAGGTTCTCGTAGTTAGCATGAATATAGTCTGTTGAGCATATCCGGACAACCTTTAAAATTAAAATATTTCTTATTGTTTGGGGGCGTCTTTGCATAAATTTTGCTACCAATTTAACTAAATACTTGAAGACCAGTAGAAAACAGAAAACAAAGGGTTTTAATACTTATCTTAATTAATGTGAATATTGCATCAAAGGTAAAGGTCGATTTTACATTCTAATAAGTAGCTTTCTTAAATCAACTAAGACAAACAGAACAGTCTAAAATCTAACTCATTTTCCTTCAAGAGTTTGATTCAGAGTCGCTGTCAATAAGAACACTCATTGTAGAAAACACTAAACTTCGATAATATATATTTGAATTCTAATTATCTGGATGTTGTATTAAGTCGCGGAAAAATCTTCAAAATTCGGGAAGGTTTTTGGAGGAAACTCTAAAAGAGTTGGGTTAGCATAATCTAAGTCTTAAATTATCGAAATTGTTGAATTTTGTTAGAGTTCCTATACGTCAATATTCCTACAGTGTTTGCTGATTGTTATAAACTGGCGGACATTGAGAAAAATTCAATGTAAATCTGGTTGGGAGATATTGCTTATTCTGTGAATATTGCAGTTACAACGAATGTCACTTTAATACTTTTGAAAAAAACGCTATCACAAATCTGTTAAGACAAATAAAACATTCTTGGATTTTTTTCAAAAAATTGTATTTTTGGCAAAACAGATAAATGTTTTGAATTATATTTATAGATTTTATTTGCCTGCATATTGTGGTAAGAATTTGTAAAATCTTCAACTTTTTTAAGGTTTTCGTAGTTAGCATAAATATAGTCTGATGAGCATATCCTATCCTTTAAAATTACAATATTCCCTATTGTTCTAGGGCGTCTTTGCCTAAATTTTGCTACCAAATTAACTAACTACTTGAAGACCAGTAGAAAACCGAAAGCTAAGTGTTTCAATACCTATCTTAATTAATGTGAATATTGCATCAAAAGTAAAGGTCTCTTTTACATTCTAATAAGTAGCTTACTTAAATCAACGATGACAAACGGAACAGTCTAAAATCTATCTCATTTTCCTTCAAGAGTTTGATTCAGAGTCGCTGTCAATAAGAACACTCATTGTAGAAAACACTAAACTTCGATAATATATATTTGAATTCTAATTATCTGGATCTTGTTGTTAGTCGCGGAAAAATCTTCAAAATTCGGGAAGGTTTTCGGAGTAAACTTAAAAATAGTTGGGTTAGCATAATCTAATTCTTAAATTATCGAAATTGTTGAATTTTGTTTTAGTTCCTTTACGTAAATATTTCTACAGTGTTTGCTGATTGTTATAAACTGGCGAACATTGACAAAAATTCAACGTTAATCCGGTTGGAAGTTGTAGCTTATTCTGTGAATATTGCAGTTAAACAAAATGTCACTTTAACACTCTTGAAAAATACGCTATCTCAAATCTGTTAAGACAAATAAAACATTCTTGGATTTTTTTCAAAAAATTGTATCTTTTGCAAAACAGATAAATGTTTAGAATTGTATTTATAGATTTTATTTGCCCACATATTGTGGTAAGAATTTGTAAAATCTTCGTCATTTTTGAAGGTTCTCGTAGTTAGCATGAATATAGTCTGTTGAGCATATCCGGACAACCTTTAAAATTAAAATATTTCTTATTGTTCGGGGGCGTCTTTGCATTAATTTTGCTACCAATTTAACTAACTACTTTAAGACCAGTAGAAAACAGAAAGCAAAGGGTTTTAATACTTATCTTAATTAATGTGAATATTGCATCAAAGGTAAAGGTCGCTTTTACATTCTAATAAGTAGCTTTCTTAAATCAACTAAGACAAACAGAACAGTCTAAAATCTAACTCATTTTCCTTCAAGAGTTTGATTCAGAGTCGCTGTCAATAAGAACACTCATTGTAGAAAACACTAAACTTCGATAATATATATTTGAATTCTAATTATCTGGATGTTGTAGTAAGTCGCGGAAAAATCTTCAAAATTCGGGAAGGTTTTTGGAGGAAACTCTAAAAGAGTTGGGTTAGCATAATCTAAGTCTTAAATTATCGAAATTGTTGAATTTTGTTGGAGTTCCTACACGTCAATATTCCTACAGTGTTTGCTGATTGTTATAAACTGGCGGACATTGAGAAAAATTCGATGCAAATCTGGTTGGGAGATATTGCTTATTCTGTGAATATTGCAGTTACAACAATTGTCACTTTAACACTTTTGAAAAATACGCTATCTCAAATCTGTTAAGACAAATAAAACATTCTTGGATTTTTTTCAAAAAATTGTATGTTTGGCAAAACAGATAAATGTTTTGAATTATATTTATAGATTTTATTTGCCTGCATATTGTGGTAAGAATTTGTAAAATCTTCAACCTTTTTGAAGGTTTTCGTAGTTAGCATAAATATAGTCTGATGAGCATATCCTATCCTTTAAAATTACAATATTCCCTATTGTTCTAGGGCGTCTTTGCCTAAATTTTGCTACCAAATTAACTAACTACTTCAAGACCAGTAGAAAACCGAAAGCTAAGTGTTTCAATACCTATCTTAATTAATGTGAATATTGCATCAAAAGTAAAGGTCTCTTTTACATTCTAATAAGTAGCCTACTTAAATCAACGATGGCAAACGGGACAGTCTAAAATCTATCTCATTTTCCTTCAAGAGTTTGATTCAGAGTCGCTGTCAATAAGAACACTCATTGTAGAAAACACTAAACTTCGATAATATATATTTGAATTCTAATTATCTGGATCTTGTTGTAAGTCGCGGAAAAATCTTCAAAATTCGGAAAGGTTTTCGGAGTGAACTTAAAATAGTTGGGTTAGCATAATCTAATTCTTAAATTATCGAAATTGTTGAATTTTGTTTTAGTTCCTTTACGTAAATATTCCTACAGTGTTTGCTGATTGTTATAAACTGGCGGACATTGACAAAAATTCAATGTTAATCCGGTTGGAAGTTGTAGCTTATTCTGTGAATATTGCAGTTAAAAAAATGTCACTTTAACACTCTTGAAAAATACGCTATCACAAATCTGTTAAGACAAATAAAACATTCTTGGATTTTTTTCAAAAAATTGTATTTTTGGCAAAACAGATAAATGTTTTGAATTGTATCTATAGATTTTATTTGCCTGCATATTGTGGTAAGAATTTGTAAAATCTTCGTAATTTTCGAAGGTTCTCGTAGTTAGCATGAATATAGTCTGTTGAGCATATCCGGACGTCCTTTAAAATTACAATATTTCTTATTGTTCGAGGGCGTATTTGCATAAATTTTGCTACCAATTTAACTAACTACTTCAAGACCAGTAGAAAACAGAAAGAAAAGGGTTTTAATACTTAATTTAATTAATGTGAATATTGCATCAAAGGTAAAGGTCGCTTTTACATTCTAATAAGTAGCTTTCTTAAATCAACTAAGACAAACAGAACAGTCTAAAATCTAACTCATTTTCCTTCAAGAGTTTGAGTCAGAGTCGCTGTCAATAAGAACACTCATTGTAGAAAACACTGAACTTCGATAATATATATTTGAATTCTAATTATCTGGATGTTGTAGTAAGTCGCGGAAAAATCTTCAAAATTTGGGAAGGTTTTTGGAGGAAACTCTAAAAGAGTTGGGTTAGCATAATCTAAGTCTTAAATTATCGAAATTGTTGAATTTTGTTAGAGTTCCTATATGTCAATATTCCTACAGTGTTTGCTGATTGTTATACACTGGCGGACATTGAGAAAAATTTAATATAAATCTGGTTGGGAGATATTGCTTATTCCGTGAATATTGCAGTTACAACGATTGTCTTTTGAAAAATACGCTATCTCAAATCTGTTAAGACAAATAAAACATTCTTGGATTTTTTTCAAAAAGTTGTATTTTTGGCAAAACAGATAAATGTTTTGAATTACATTTATAGATTTTATTTGCCTGCTTATTGTGGTAAGAATTTGTAAAATCTTCAACATTTTTGAAGGTTTTCGTGGTTAGCATAAATATAGTCTGATGAGCATATCCTATCCTTTAAAATTACAATATTCCCTATTCTTCTAGGGCGTCTTTGCCTAAATTTTGCTACAAATTTAACTAACTGCTTGAAGACCAGTAGAAAACTGAAAGCAAAGTGTTTCAATACCTATCTTAATTAATGTGAATATTTCATCAAAAGTAAAGGTCTCTTTTACATTCTAATAAGTAGACTACTTAAATCAACGATGACAAACGGAACAATCTAAAATCTAACTCATTTTCCTTCAAGAGTTTGATTCAGAGTCGCTGTCAATAAGAACACTCATTGTAGAAAACACTAAACTTCGATAATATATATTTGAATTCTAATTATCTGGATGTTGTAGTAAGTCGCGGAAAAATCTTCAAAATTCGGGAAGGTTTTTGGAGGAAACTCTAAAAGAGTTGGGTTAGCATAATCTAAGTCTTAAATTATCGAAATTGTTGAATTTTGTTAGAATTCCTACACGTCAATATTCCTACAGTGTTTGCTGATTGTTATAAACTGGCGGACATTGAGAAAAATTCAATGTAAATCTGGTTGGGAGATATTGCTTATTCTGTGAATATTGCAGTTACAACAATTGTCACTTTAACACTTTTGAAAAATACGCTATCTCAAATCTGTTAAGACAAATAAAACATTCTTAGATTTTTTTCAAAAAATTGTATTTTTGGCAAAACAGATAAATGTTTTGAATTATATTTATAGATTTTATTTGCCTGCATATTGTGGTAAGAATTTGTAAAATCTTCAAAATTCGGAAAATTTTTCGGAGTAAACTTAACAATAGTTGGGTTAGCATAATCTAATTCTTAAATTATCGAAATTGTTGAATTTTGTTTTAGTTCCTTTACGTAAATATTCCTACAGTGTTTTCTGATTGTTATAAACTGGCGGTCATTGACAAAAATTCAATATTAATCCGGTTGGAAGTTGTAGCTTATTCTGTGAATATTGCAGTTAAAAAAATTTCACTTTAACACTCTTGAAAAATACGCTATCACAAATCTGTTAAGACAAATAAAACATTCTTGGATTTTTTTCAAAAAATTGTATTTTTAGCAAAACAGATAAATGTTTTGAATTGTATCTATAGATTTTATTTGCCTGCATATTGTGGTAAGAATTTGTAAAATCTTCGTCATTTTAGAAGGTTCTCGTAGTTAGCATGAATATAGTCTGTTGAGCATATCCGGACGTCCTTTAAAATTACAATATTTCTTATTGTTCGAGGCCGTCTTTGCATAAATTTTGCTACCAATTTAACTAACTACTTCAAGACCAGTAGAAAACAGAAAGAAAAGGGTTTTAATACTTATCTTAATTAATGTGAATATTGCATCAAAGGTAAAGGTCGCTTTTACATTCTAATAAGTAGCTTTCTTAAATCAACTGAGACGAACAGAACAGTCTAAAATCTAACTCATTTTCCTTCAAGAGTTTGATTCAGAGTCGCTGTCAATAAGAACACTCATTGTAGAAAACACTAAACTTCGATAATATATATTTGAATTCTAATTATCTGGATGTTGTAGTAAGTCGCGGAAAAATCTTCAAAATTCGGGAAGGTTTTTGGAGGAAACTCTAAAAGAGTTGGGTTAGCATAATCTAAGTCTTAAATTATCGAAATTGTTGAATTTTGTTAGAGTGCCTATATGTCAATATTCCTACAGTGTTTGCTGATTGTTATAAACTGGCGGACATTGAGAAAAATTCAATGTAAATCTGGTTGGGAGATATTGCTTATTCTGTGAATATTGCAGTTTCAACAATTGTCACTTTAACACTTTTGAAAAATACGCTATCTCAAATCTGTTAAGACAAATAAAACATTCTTGGATTTTTTTCAAAAAATTGTATTTTTGGCAAAACAGATAAATGTTTTGAATTATATTTATAGATTTTATTTGCCTGCATATTGTGGTAAGAATTTGTAAAATCTTCAACGTTTTTGAAGGTTTTCGTAGTTAGCATAAATATAGTCTGATGAGCATATCCTATTCTTTAAAATTACAATATTCCGTATTGTTCTAGGGCGTCTTTGCCTAAATTTTGCTACCAATTTAACTAACTGCTTGAAGACCAGTAGAAAACTGAAAGCAAAGTGTTTCAATACCTATCTTAATTAATGTGAATACTTCATCAAAAGTAAAGGTCTCTTTTTCATTCTAATAAGTAGACTACTTAAATCAACGATGACAAACGGAACAATCTAAAATCTAACTCATTTTCCTTCAAGAGTTTGATTCAGAGTCGCTGTCAATAAGAACACTCATTGTAGAAAACACTAAACTTCGATAATATATATTTGAATTCTAATTATCTGGATGTTGTAGTAAGTCGCGGAAAAATCTTCAAAATTCGGGAAGGTTTTTGGAGGAAACTCTAAAAGAGTTGGGTTAGCATAATCTAAGTCTTAAATTATCGAAATTGTTGAATTTTGTTAGAGTTCCTGCACGTCAATATTCCTACAGTGTTTGATGATTGTTATAAACTGGCGGACATTGATAAAAATTCGATGTAAATCTGGTTGGGAGATATTGCTTATTCTGTGAATATTGCAGTTAAAACAATTGTCACTTTAACACTCTTGAAAAATACGCTATCACAAATCTGTTAAGACATATAAAACATTCTTGAATTATTTTCAAAAAAATTGTTTTTTGGCTAAACAGATAAATGTTTTGAATTGTATTTATAGATTTTATTTGCCTGCATATTGTGGTAAGAATTTGTAAAATCTTCAACGTTTTTGAAGGTTTTCGTAGTTAGCATAAATATAGTCTGATGAGCATATCCTATTCTTTAAAATTACAATATTCCCTATTGTTCTAGGGCGTCTTTGCCTAAATTTGCTACCAAATTAACTAACTACTTTAAGACCAGTAGAAAACCGAAAGCTAAGTGTTTCAATACCTATCTTAATTAATGTGAATATTGCATCAAAAGTAAAGGTCTCTTTTACATTCTAATAAGTAGCCTACTTAAATCAACGATGACAAACGGAACAGTCTTAAAATCTATCTTATTTTCCTTCAAGAGTTTGATTCAGAGTCGCTGTCAATAAGAACACTCATTGTAGAAAACACTAAACTTCGATAATATATATTTGAATTCTAATTATCTGGATCTTGTTGTTAGTCGCTGAAAAATCTTCAAAATTCGGGAAGGTTTTCGGAGTAAACTTAAAAATAGTTGGGTTAGCATAATCTAATTCTTAAATTATCGAAATTGTTGAATTTTGTTTTAGTTCCCTTACGTAAATATTTCTACAGTGTTTGCTGATTGTTATAAACTGGCGGACATTGACAAAAATTTCAATGTTAAATCCGGTTGGAAGTTGTAGCTTATTCTGTGAATATTGCAGTTAAACAAAATGTCACTTTAACACTCTTGAAAAATACGCTATCTCAAATCTGTTAAGACAAATAAAACATTCTTGGATTTTTTTCAAAAAATTGTATCTTTGGCAAAACAGATAAATGTTTAGAATTGTATTTATAGATTTTATTTGCCTGCATATTGCGGTAAGAATTTGTAAAATCTTCGTCATTTTAGAAGGTTCTCGTAGTTAGCATGAATATAGTCTGTTGAGCATATCCGGACAACCTTTAAAATTAAAATATTTCTTATTGTTCGGGGGCGTCTTTGCATAAATTTTGCTACCAATTTAACTAACTACTTTAAGACCAGTAGAAAACAGAAAGCACAAAGGGTTTTAATATTTATCTTAATTAATGTGAATATTGCATCAAAGGTAAAGGTCGCTTTTACATTCTAATAAGTAGCTTTCTTAAATCAACTAAGACAAACAGAACAGTCTAAAATCTAACTCATTTTCCTTCAAGAGTTTGATTCAGAGTCGCTGTCAATAAGAACACTCATTGTAGAAAACACTAAACTTCGATAATATATATTTGAATTCTAATTATCTGGATGTTGTAGTAAGTCGCGGAAAAATCTTCAAAATTCGGGAAGGTTTTTGGAGGAAACTCTAAAAGAGTTGGGTTAGCATAATCTAAGTCTTAAATTATCGAAATTGTTGAATTTTGTTAGAGTTCCTACACGTCAATATTCCTACAGTGTTTGATGATTGTTATAAACTGGCGGACATTGATAAAAATTCGATGTAAATCTGGTTGGGAGATATTGCTTATTCTGTGAATATTGCAGTTACAACAATTGTCACTTTAACACTTTTGAAAAATACGCTATCTCAAATCTGTTAAGACAAATAAAACATTCTTGGATTTTTTTTCAAAAAAATTGTATTTTTGGGCAAAACAGATAAATGTTTTGAATTATATTTATAGATTTTATTTGCCTGCATATTGTGGTAAGAATTTGTAAAATCTTCAACATTTTTGAAGGTTCTCGTAGTTAGCATGAATATAGTCTGTTGAGCATATCCGGACAACCTTTAAAATTAAAATATTTCTTATTGTTCGAGGGCGTCTTTGCATAAATTTTGCTACCAATTTAACTAACTACTTTAAGACCAGTAGAAAACAGAAAGCACAAAGGGTTTTAATATTTATCTTAATTAATGTGAATATTGCATCAAAGGTAAAGGTCGCTTTTACATTCTAATAAGTAGCTTTCTTAAATCAACTAAGACAAACAGAACAGTCTAAAATCTAACTCATTTTCCTTCAAGAGTTTGATTCAGAGTCGCTGTCAATAAGAACACTCATTGTAGAAAACACTAAACTTCGATAATATATATTTGAATTCTAATTATCTGGATGTTGTAGTAAGTCGCGGAAAAATCTTCAAAATTCGGGAAGGTTTTTGGAGGAAACTCTAAAAGAGTTGGGTTAGCATAATCTAAGTCTTAAATTATCGAAATTGTTGAATTTTGTTAGAGTTCCTACACGTCAATATTCCTACAATGTTTGATGATTGTTATAAACTGGCGGACATTGATAAAAATTCGATGTAAATCTGGTTGGGAGATATTGCTTATTCTGTGAATATTGCAGTTGAAAAAAAATGTCCCTTTAACACTCTTGAAAAATACGCTATCTCAAATCTGTTAAGACATATAAAACATTCTTGAATTATTTTCAAAAAAATTGTTTTTTGGCTAAACAGATAAATGTTTTGAATTGTATTTATAGATTTTATTTGCCTGCATATTGTGGTAAGAATTTGTAAAATCTTCAACGTTTTTGAAGGTTTTCGTAGTTAGCATAAATATAGTCTGATGAGCATATCCTATCCTTTAAAATTACAATATTCCCTATTGTTCTAGGGCGTCTTTGCCTAAATTTTGCTACCAAATTAACTAACTACTTGAAGACCAGTAGAAAACCGAAAGCAAAGTGTTTCAATACCTATCTTAATTAATGTGAATATTGCATCAAAGGTAAAGGTCGCTTTTACATTCTAATAAGTAGCTTTCTTAAATCAACTAAGACAAACAGAACAGTCTAAAATCTAACTCATTTTCCTTCAAGAGTTTGATTCAGAGTCGCTGTCAATAAGAACACTCATTGTAGAAAACACTAAACTTCGATAATATATATTTGAATTCTAATTATCTGGATGTTGTAGTAAGTCGCGGAAAAATCTTCAAAATTCGGGAAGGTTTTTGGAGGAAACTCTAAAAGAGTTGGGTTAGCATAATCTAAGTCTTAAATTATCGAAATTGTTGAATTTTGTTAGAGTTCCTACACGTCAATATTCCTACAGTGTTTGATGATTGTTATAAACTGGCGGACATTGATAAAAATTCGATGTAAATCTGGTTGGGAGATATTGCTTATTCTGTGAATATTGCAGTTACAACGATTGTCACTTTAACACTTTTGAAAAATACGCTATCTCAAATCTGTTAAGACAAATAAAACATTCTTGGATTTTTTTCAAAAAATTGTATTTTTGGCAAAACAGATAAATGTTTTGAATTGTATTTATAGATTTTATTTGCCTGCATATTGTGGTAAGAATTTGTAAAATCTTTGTCATTTTTGAAGGTTCTCGTAGTTAGCATGAATATAGTCTGTTGAGCATATCCGGACAACCTTTAAAATTAAAATATTTCTTATTGTTCGAGGGCGTCTTTGCATAAATTTTGCTACCAATTTAACTAACTACTTTAAGACCAGTAGAAAACAGAAAGCAAAGGGTTTTAATACTTATCTTAATTAATGTGAATATTGCATCAAAGGTAAAGGTCGCTTTTACATTCTAATAAGTAGCTTTCTTAAATCAACTAAGACAAACAGAACAGTCTAAAATCTAACTCATTTTCCTTCAAGAGTTTGATTCAGAGTCGCTGTCAATAAGAACACTCATTGTAGAAAACACTAAACTTCGATAATATATATTTGAATTCTAATTATCTGGATCTTGTAGTAAGTCGCGGAAAAATCTTCAAAATTCGGGAAGGTTTTTGGAGGAAACTCTAAAAGAGTTGGGTTAGCATAATCTAAGTCTTAAATTATCGAAATTGTTGAATTTTGTTAGAGTTCCTATACGTCAATATTCCTACAGTGTTTGCTGATTGTTATAAACTGGCGGACATTGAGAAAAATTCAATGTAAATCTGGTTGGGAGATATTGCTTATTCTGTGAATATTGCAGTTACAACAATTGTCACTTTAACACTTTTGAAAAATACGCTATCTCAAATCTGTTAAGACAAATAAAACATTCTTGGATTTTTTTCAAAAAATTGTATTTTTGGCAAAACAGATAAATGTTTTGAATTATATTTATAGATTTTATTTGCCTGCATATTGTGGTAAGAATTTGTAAAATCTTCAACGTTTTTGAAGGTTTTCGTAGTTAGCATAAATATAGTCTGATGAGCATATCCTATTCTTTAACATTACAATATTCCGTATTGTTCTAGGGCGTCTTTGCCTAAATTTGCTACCAAATTAACTAACTACTTTAAGACCAGTAGAAAACCGAAAGCTAAGTGTTTCAATACCTATCTTAATTAATGTGAATATTGCATCAAAAGTAAAGGTCTCTTTTACATTCTAATAAGTAGCCTACTTAAATCAACGATGACAAACGGAACAGTCTAAAATCTATCTCATTTTCCTTCAAGAGTTTGATTCAGAGTCGCTGTCAATAAGAACACTCATTGTAGAAAACACTAAACTTCGATAATATATATTTGAATTCTAATTATCTGGATCTTGTTGTAAGTCGCGGAAAAATCTTCAAAATTCGGGAAGGTTTTTGGAGTAAACTTAAAAATAGTTGGGTTAGCATAATCTAATTCTTAAATTATCGAAATTGTTGAATTTTGTTTTAGTTCCTTTACGTAAATATTTCTACAGTGTTTGCTGATTGTTATAAACTGGCGGACATTGACAAAAATTCAATGTTAATCCGGTTGGAAGTTGTAGCTTATTCTGTGAATATTGCAGTTAAAAAAATGTCACTTTAACACTCTTGAAAAATACGCTATCTCAAATCTGTTAAGACAAATAAAACATTCTTGGATTTTTTTCAAAAAATTGTATTTTTGGCAAAACAGATAAATGTTTTGAATTGTATTTATAGATTTTATTTGCCTGCATATTGTGGTAAGAATTTGTAAAATCTTCGTCATTTTTGAAGGTTCTCGTAGTTAGCATGAATATAGTCTGTTGAGCATATCCGGACAACCTTTAAAATTAAAATATTTCTTATTGTTCGAGGGCGTCTTTGCATAAATTTTGCTACCAATTTAACTAACTACTTTAAAACCAGAAGAAAACAGAAAGCAAAAGGTTTTAATACTTATCTTAATTAATGTGAATATTGCATCAAAGGTAAAGGTCGCTTTTACATTCTAATAAGTAGCTTTCTTAAATCAACTAAGACAAACAGAACAGTCTAAAATCTAACTCATTTTCCTTCAAGAGTTTGATTCAGAGTCGCTGTCAATAAGAACACTCATTGTAGAAAACACTAAACTTCGATAATATATATTTGAATTCTAATTATCTGGATGTTGTAGTAAGTCGCGGAAAAATCTTCAAAATTCGGGAAGGTTTTTGGAGGAAACTCTAAAAGAGTTGGGTTAGCATAATCTAAGTCTTAAATTATCGAAATTGTTGAGTTTTGTTAGAGTTCCTACTCGTCAATATTCCTACAGTGTTTGCTGATTGTTATAAACTGGCGGACATTGAGAAAAATTCAATGTAAATCTGGTTGGGAGATATTGCTTATTCTGTGAATATTGCAGTTACAACAATTGTCACTTTAACACTTTTGAAAAATACGCTATCTCAAATCTGTTAAGACAAATAAAACATTCTTGGATTTTTTTTCAAAAAATTGTATTTTTGGCAAAACAGATAAATGTTTTGAATTATATTTATAGATTTTATTTGCCTGCATATCGTGGTAAGAATTTGTAAAATCTTCAACATTTTTGAAGGTTTTCGTAGTTAGCATAAATATAGTCTGATGAGCATATCCTATCCTTTAAAATTACAATATTCCCTATTGTTCTAGGGCGTCTTTGCCTAAATTTTGCTACCAAATTTAACTAACTACTTTAAGACCAGTAGAAAACCGAAAGCAAAGTGTTTTAATACCTATCTTAATTAATGTGAATATTGCATCAAAAGTAAAGGTCTCTTTTACATTCTAATAAGTAGCCTACTTAAATCAACGATGACAAACGTGACAGTCTAAAATCTAACTCATTTTCCTTCAAGAGTTTGATTCAGAGTCGCTGTCAATAAGAACACTCATTGTAGAAAACACTAAACTTCGATAATATATATTTGAATTCTAATTATCTGGATCTTGTTGTAAGTCGCGGAAAAATATTCAAAATTCGGGAAGGTTTTTCGGAGTAAACTTAAAAATAGTTGGGTTAGCATAATCTAATTCTTAAATTATCGAAATTGTTGAATTTTGTTTTAGTTCCTTTACGTAAATATTCCTACAGTGTTTGCTGAATGTTATAAACTGGCGGACATTGACAAAAATTCAATGTTACTCCGGTTGGAAGTTGTAGCTTATTTTGTGAATATTGCAGTTACAACAATTGTCACTTTAACACTTTTGAAAAATACGCTATCTCAAATCTGTTAAGACAAATAAAACATTCTTGGATTTTTTTCAAAAAATTGTATTTTTGGCAAAACAGATAAATGTTTTGAATTGTATTTATAGATTTTATTTGCCTGCATATTGTGGTAAGAATTTGTAAAATCTTCGTCATTTTTGAAGGTTCTCGTAGTTAGCATGAATATAGTCTGTTGAGCATATCCGGACGTCCTTTAAAATTACAATATTTCTTATTGTTCGAGGGCGTCTTTGCATAAATTTTGCTACCAATTTAACTAACTACTTCAAGACCAGTAGAAAACAGAAAGCAAAGGGTTTTAATACTTATCTTAATTAATGTGAATATTGCATCAAAGGTAAAGGTCGCTTTTACATTCTAATAAGTAGCTTTCTTAAATCAACTAAGACAAACAGAACAGTCTAAAATCTAACTCATTTTCCTTCAAGAGTTTGATTCAGAGTCGCTGTCAATAAGAACACTCATTGTAGAAAACACTAAACTTCGATAATATATATTTGAATTCTAATTATCTGGATGTTGTAGTAAGTCGCGGAAAAATCTTCAAAATTCGGGAAGGTTTTTGGAGGAAACTCTAAAAGAGTTGGGTTAGCATAATCTAAGTCTTAAATTATCGAAATTGTTGAATTTTGTTAGAGTTCCTATACGTCAATATTCCTACAGTGTTTGCTGATTGTTATAAACTGGCGGACATTGAGAAAAATTCAATGTAAATCTGGTTGGGAGATATTGCTTATTCTGTGAATATTGCAGTTAAAAAAAAATGTCCCTTTAACACTCTTGAAAAATACGCTATCTCAAATCTGTTAAGACAAATAAAACATTCTTGGATTTTTTTCAAAAAATTGTATTTTTGGCAAAACAGATAAATGTTTTGAATTATATTTATAGATTTTATTTGCCTGCATATTGTGGTAAGAATTTGTAAAATCTTCAACGTTTTTGAAGGTTTTCGTAGTTAGCATAAATATAGTCTGATGAGCATATCCTATTCTTTAAAATTACAATATTCCCTATTGTTCTAGGGCGTCTTTGCCTAAATTTTGCTACCAAATTAACTAACTACTTTAAGACCAGTAGAAAACCGAAAGCTAAGTGTTTCAATACCTATCTTAATTAATGTGAATATTGCATCAAAAGTAAAGGTCTCTTTTACATTCTAATAAGTAGCCTACTTAAATCAACGATGACAAACGTGACAGTCTAAAATCTATCTCATTTTCCTTCAAGAGTTTGATTCAGAGTCGCTGTCAATAAGAACACTCATTGTAGAAAACACTAAACTTCGATAATATATATTTGAATTCTAATTATCTGGATCTTGTTGTAAGTCGCGGAAAAATCTTCAAAATTCGGAAAGGTTTTCGGAGTAAACTTAACAATAGTTGGGTTAGCATAATCTAATTCTTAAATTATCGAAATTGTTGAATTTTGTTTTAGTTCCTTTACGTAAATATTCCTACAGTGTTTGCTGAATGTTATAAAACTGGCGGACATTGACAAAAATTCAATGTTAAATCCGGTTGGAAGTTGTAGCTTATTCTGTGAATATTGCAGTTAAAAAAAATGTCACTTTAACACTTTGAAAAATACGCTATCTCAAATCTGTTAAGACAAATAAAACATTCTTGGATTTTTTTCAAAAAATTGTATTTTTGGCAAAACAGATAAATGTTTTGAATTGTATCTATAGATTTTATTTGCCTGCATATTGTGGTAAGAATTTGTAAAATCTTCGTAATTTTTTGAAGGTTCTCGTAGTTAGCATGAATATAGTCTGTTGAGCATATCCGGACGTCCTTTAAAATTACAATATTTCTTATTGTTCGAGGGCGTCTTTGCATAAATTTTGCTACCAATTTAACTAACTACTTCAAGACCAGTAGAAAACAGAAAGAAAAGGTTTTTAATACTTATCTTAATTAATGTGAATATTGCATCAAAGGTAAAGGTCGCTTTTACATTCTAATAAGTAGCTTTCTTAAATCAACTAAGACAAACAGAACAGTCTAAAATCTAACTCATTTTCCTTCAAGAGTTTGATTCAGAGTCGCTGTCAATAAGAACACTCATTGTAGAAAACACTAAACTTCGATAATATATATTTGAATTCTAATTATCTGGATGTTGTAGTAAGTCGCGGAAAAATCTTCAAAATTCGGGAAGGTTTTTGGAGGAAACTCTAAAAGAGTTGGGTTAGCATAATCTAAGTCTTAAATTATCGAAATTGTTGAATTTTGTTAGAGTTCCTATACGTCAATATTCCTACAGTGTTTGCTGATTGTTATAAACTGGCGGACATTGAGAAAAATTCAATGTAAATCTGGTTGGGAGATATTGCTTATTCTGTGAATATTGCAGTTACAACAATTGTCACTTTAACACTTTTGAAAAATACGCTATCTCAAATCTGTTAAGACAAATAAAACATTCTTGGATTTTTTTCAAAAAATTGTATTTTTGGCAAAACAGATAAATGTTTTGAATTGTATCTATAGATTTTATTTGCCTGCATATTGTGGTAAGAATTTGTAAAATCCTCGTAATTTTAGAAGGTTCTCGTAGTTAGCATGAATATAGTCTGTTGAGCATATCCGGACGTCCTTTAAAATTACAATATTTCTTATTGTTCGAGGCCGTCTTTGCATAAATTTTGCTACCAATTTAACTAACTACTTCAAGACCAGTAGAAAACAGAAAGAAAAGGTTTTTAATACTTATCTTAATTAATGTGAATATTGCATCAAAGGTAAAGGTCGCTTTTACATTCTAATAAGTAGCTTTCTTAAATCAACTAAGACAAACAGAACAGTCTAAAATCTAACTCATTTTCCTTCAAGAGTTTGATTCAGAGTCGCTGTCAATAAGAACACTCATTGTAGAAAACACTAAACTTCGATAATATATATTTGAATTCTAATTATCTGGATGTTGTAGTAAGTCGCGGAAAAATCTTCAAAATTCGGGAAGGTTTTTGGAGGAAACTCTAAAAGAGTTGGGTTAGCATAATCTAAGTCTTAAATTATCGAAATTGTTGAATTTTGTTTGAGTTCTTATATGTCAATTTTCCTACAGTGTTTGCTGATTGTTTTAAACTTGCGGACATTGAGAAAAATTTAATATAAATCTGGTTGGGAGATATTGCTTATTCCGTGAATATTGCAGTTACAACGATTGTCTTTTGAAAAATACGCTATCTCAAATCTGTTAAGACAAATAAAACATTCTTGGATTTTTTTCAAAAAATTGTATTTTTGGCAAAACAGATAAATGTTTTGAATTATATTTATAGATTTTATTTGCCTGCATATTGTGGTAAGAATTTGTAAAATCTTCAACGTTTTTGAAGGTTTTCGTAGTTAGCATAAATATAGTCTGATGAGCATATCCTATCCTTTAAAATTACAATATTCCCTGTTGTTCTAAGGCGTCTTTGCCTAAATTTTGCTACCAAATTAACTAACTACTTCAAGATCAGTAGAAAACCGAAAGCTAAGTGTTTCAATACCTATCTTAATTAATGTGAATATTGCATCAAAAGTAAAGGTCTCTTTTACATTCTAATAAGTAGCCTACTTAAATCAACGATGACAAACGGAACAGTCTAAAATCTATCTCATTTTCCTTCAAGAGTTTAGAGTCGCTGTCAATAAGAACACTCATTGTAGAAAACACTAAACTTCGATAATATATATTTGAATTCTAATTATCTGGATCTTGTTGTAAGTCGCGGAAAAATCTTGAAAATTCGGAAAGGTTTTCGGAGTAAACTTAACAATAGTTGGGTTAGCATAATCTAATTCCTAAATTATCGAAATTGTTGAATTTTGTTTTAGTTCCTTTACGTAAATATTCCTACAGTGTTTGCTGATTGTTATAAACTGGCGGTCATTGACAAAAATTCAATGTTAATCCGGTTGGAAGTTGTAGCTTATTCTGTGAATATTGCAGTTAAAAAAATGTCACTTTAACACTCTTGAAAAATACGCTATCACAAATCTGTTAAGACAAATAAAACATTCTTGGATTTTTTTCAAAAAATTGTATTTTTTGCAAAACAGATAAATGTTTTGAATTGTATCAATAGATTTTGTTTGCCTGCATATTGTGGTAAGAATTTGTAAAATCTTCGTCATTTTAGAAGGTTCTCGTAGTTAGCATGAATATAGTCTGTTGAGCATATCCGGACGTCCTTTAAAATTACAATATTTCTTATTGTTCGAGGCCGTCTTTGCATAAATTTTGCTACCAATTTAACTAACTACTTCAAGACCAGTAGAAAACAGAAAGAAAAGGGTTTTAATACTTATCTTAATTAATGTGAATATTGCATCAAAGGTAAAGGTCGCTTTTACATTCTAATAAGTAGCTTTCTTAAATCAACTAAGACAAACAGAACAGTCTAAAATCTAACTCATTTTCCTTCAAGAGTTTGATTCAGAGTCGCTGTCAATAAGAACACTCATTGTAGAAAACACTAAACTTCGATAATATATATTTGAATTCTAATTATCTGGATGTTGTAGTAAGTCGCGGAAAAATCTTCAAAATTCGGGAAGGTTTTTGAAGGAAACTCTAAAAGAGTTGGGTTAGCATAATCTAAGTCTTAAATTATCGAAATTGTTGAATTTTGTTAGAGTGCCTATATGTCAATATTCCTACAGTGTTTGCTGATTGTTATAAACTGGCGGACATTGAGAAAAATTCAATGTAAATCTGGTTGGGAGATATTGCTTATTCTGTGAATATTGCAGTTTCAACAATTGTCACTTTAACACTTTTGAAAAATACGCTATCTCAAATCTGTTAAGACAAATAAAACATTCTTGAATTTTTTTCAAAAAGTTGTATTTTTGGCAAAACAGATAAATGTTTTGAATTACATTTATAGATTTTATTTGCCTGCATATTGTGGTAAGAATTTGTAAAATCTTCAACATTTTTGAAGGTTTTCGTGGTTAGCATAAATATAGTCTGATGAGCATATCCTGTCCTTTAAAATTACAATATTCCCTATTTTTCTAGGGCGTCTTTGCCTAAATTTTGCTACCAATTTAACTAACTGCTTGAAGACCAGTAGAAAACTGAAAGCAAAGTGTTTCAATAGTAGAATAGTAGGTGAGGTGCGTATGCTATTTTCCCGCTCCATGCTTCAAGTGACTACGTTGTTATTAACACCATTATCTCTGCTCTATTGAGTATAACTCCATCCCAGTTGGCTTGAAATATATGTAGATTGATTATGTCTTTGACTATCTTTATTGCGAAGTCTTTCTTCATCTGTATGCAGAATTTCTTGTTGTATAGTGATAGTTTTCTGTGCATCTTCACGTTCAGTGTCTTTGGCCAGGACTGCCAGGTCCTGTGAACGATAAGTTCTGGACATGATAACGATGTTCTGTCTGTTAGATATTTTCGCCATATGTTCTTCGAAGGTTTGTCTTTGAGCTCTAGGTAGCCCTGGAAGGCTATTTTGCTGATTTGATTTGGTGTTGCTGTTAAGGTCCCTGCGTATTGGCGAAGCTTTTCTGGAATTGCCTCTTTGTCGCTCTTGTACCTGTAGTAATAATTGTATGTTAAAAAAACGGCAAGAACTTACCCTTTTTCTCGGCCACTCTTAGGCTATGATTACTCTAAAAAAGGTTTTGAGACGTATTATTGATTTATCCTCCTTATTGTGGTAAATTTGGTAAATTAGAATAAACCTATCTACAGTGTCCCTTCTATGTTAGATATGCTTGGTTCGTGGATCTGGATCAATTAGGGTTAGGGTTAGGGTTAGTATCTAGAGATAGTAAAATTGACTTACATGTAGTTTATGTAGCTCTTTTTGTCTCTGCATATTGTCAGATAGGCGTTGCATATATCCAGGTTCATTCTGTCTAGGTATTTCTTGATTTGGATTTTTGATTTCACTGGTGGCCTGTTTTTTCCTTTGTCTGCCTGCAATAAGACTATTCCATGGGCTGAGGTTGGGGATTTGGATGATTTTGCGTACGTCGTAGACTCCAGTGGGCCAGTCCAAACATTTACATAAAACTCTTGTTGTTGCCCAGTGTTCTCCGTTATTGAGCGGGCAGTGTTTGCTGCTGTTGTTGTGAATGCCCAACATCGTGAGCGCGCGTTTTCTGCCGTTTCTTGCGAACATGGATTTGATTCTTCGCTGATGATTTGCTGCTGCCACAAATACTCTTCTGACATACTCTTCTTTTTCGTCGTCTAGATGTTGTTTAGTGGTGCTCTTGTCGAGTTGGCTTATAAAGTGATGTTGTTGCCACAAATACTCGTCTGACATACTCTTCTTTTTCGTCGTCTAGATGTTGTTTAGTGGTGCTCTTGTCGAGTTGGCTTATAAAGTGATGTTGTAAAAGTTCTTGTTTCCACCACGGTATAGGAGGGCAGAATGTTAACCAATGGTTTTCTATGTCCATATACTGCAAAAAGAAAAACACAAAATTAGTCACTGATCCTGATCCTTGATCCATCTTAGCCTAGTCTGCCTGGGTTCAATTGGTAACTGTTACAGAGGTTTTCCATTTCTCGTGGTAGGTTGCGTCCCAGACGAATTCCGCTGCACAATATATTTTTGTTGTTGATACTGTTAAGTCGTATGTTGTTGTTGAGTTGTCTATTTGTAGTTGGATTGTTCTTTTACATGTCTTTATTTCATCTGCTGTGGTAGCGTTGATCCATTTTCCTTTCTGTGTGTCTATGTAGTCTCCTGTTGTTGCCCCTATTATTCTTGGTAATAGCATTGGGAATTGATATTCTTCGTTTTCGTTGTATCTGAACATCTTGTAACTTCTTCTTGCGCTGTCGTATATGGTATGGTTTGTTTCGTAGTTTGCCGCGTCTGTCCACATTGCGTCTTTCATTGCTGTTGTTATGAGGTCATCGGGGTTGAGGTACGTTGTCATGTATGCGTTGAAGTCTTGTACTCCTCTTGCTGTTTGTTCTGTTGCTGTCTTGGTTACGTACTTTGACATTGGGTATAGTCTGAAGTAGCATGAGTTTATCTTTAGGAAGTCGAAGTTACCTATTTCTGCTTGTGATATCTTTCTTATTTCTGTGGTTCTTGATGTTGCTGTTCCGTAGACGTCTCCTAATAGCATTGCTCTGCTTGAGTACCACTGTTTGTTAGCGTTGGGTCCTCCGATTCCATGTGTGTTTTTGCTCCATCCTGTAAAGCATATTGTTTCTTGTCTTATGACTATGTCATTAACTTGTTGGCGCATTGCCCTTGGTGGTCCCAGGTTGGTTGATCCAGTTACATTCTTTGCCCCTGATTCCCCTGTGCCTCCTTCTTCTTCTATTCCTTCCATTGACATTGCGAATGCTTTCTTGAGTTTAAATATGATATCTCCTGCGTGTGTTGCTAGAGACCCTCTTCCGCTGTCCTTTATTTTCTTTATTCTTTTTAGGAACCTCTTGTCCGCACTGTTGTATTTTGTGTATACGTCGTATGCTCCGTATTTCTCTATTAATTCCTCGTAGTCTTCGTCGTGTTGTTGGCAGGCGTCGTCTGTTTCTGTTATGACTTCGTCTCCTATTGTGTTTCCTGGTCCGCAGTGTGGTTCTGATGGGAATGGGTTGAAGTATCCTCCTAGCTTTCTTTTTCTATTTCTAACTATAGGCATATAATCTGCAAAAACAAAAAGTACATGTTATAAATGATCTATTTACAATGAACACGCGTAGGCTAGACTAGGGTGGTTCGTGGATCTGGCTCATTATAAAATGTGATGATGATGATCCTGATCCGTGATCCGACAAATACCCTAGTCCTCGAGACGAGTTTCGATCTGTTCAGAGTTGACTGAGTGGACTAGGGTATTTGTCGGATCACGGATCAGGATCATCATCATCACATTTTACTCCTCTGGTGGTCCAGAGAACATTGTGCTTAAGTCATGGTCTCTTTCTGGTGAGCTTGTTCTTGGTCTTTTTGAAGTACATAGGTCTTCTGCTTGCTCTCCTAGAGCGTTGTTTAGGTCATCTAGTATTGTTTCTTCTAGCCATCTTGAGCTCATTAGCTTCTCTTGTTCTTCGTCACATAGGCAGTCTTCTAGGCCTTTGTAGTTTACTAGACATTGGTATAAATCTTTGGTTTTCTTGCATCTCATCTTTCTTTCTATATCATCTTTTATTAATTCTTGTGCGAAATGCTCAAATACTTTGCCACACATGTCGTTGGTTATCTCTTGTTTCCTTATTCCAGGGTCATATTCGTTCTTGAATTTGAATATTGCGAACCTTCTGTTCCAGGCATCTATATCATCCACACGTGCCAGTGGTATCAACGGGTCGTTGTTATTGGTAGTGATTATAGCCATTGTTGCCTTGTTTAGTTGCTTTGATCCATGTGTTTTGGCATACCAGTTATTGTGGTACATTTCTTTTATAGATGCGAGGAGTGATGAGTTTGACCAGAATTTATCAGACGCGTCATCGCATTTCAGAGTGCAGACATTCGTGTCCATTTCCATTTGGCCCACGCCTTCACTGTCGTTTGGAATTCCTGTTGTTATGTTACTTGGAAACATAATTGTTGTTAATAGTGTCTTTCCACTTCCTGCTCCTCCGTAGAATAGTAGGTGAGGTGCGTATGCTATTTTCCCGCTCCATGCTTCAAGTGACGACGTTGTTATTATCACCATTATCTCTGCTCTATTGAGTATAACTCCATCCCAGTTGGCTTGGAATATATGTAGATTGATTATGTCTTTGACTATCTTTATTGCGAAGTCTTTCTTCATCTGTATGCAGAATTTCTTGTTGTATAGTGATAGTTTTCTGTGCATCTTCACGTTCAGTGTCTTTGGCCAGGACTGCCAGGTCCTGTGAACGATAAGTTCTGGACATGATAACGATGTTCTGTCTGTTAGATATTTTTGCCATATGTTCTTCGAAGGTTTGTCTTTGAGCTCTAGGTAGCCCTGGAAGGCTATTTTGCTGATTTGATTTGGTGTTGCTGTTAAGGTCCCTGCGTATTGGCGAAGCTTTTCTGGAATTGCCTCTTTGTTGCTCTTGTACCTGTAGTAATAATTGTATGTTAAAAAAACGGCAAGAACTTACCCTTTTTTTCGGCCACTCTTAGGCTATGATTACTCTAAAAAAGGTTTTGAGACGTATTATTGATTTATCCTCCTTATTGTGGTAAATTTGGTAAATTAGAATAAACCTATCTACAGTGTCCCTTCTATGTTAGATATGCTTGGTTCGTGGATCTGGATCAATTAGGGTTAGGGTTAGAGTTAGTATCTAGAGATAGTAAAATTGACTTACATGTAGTTTATGTAGCTCTTTTTGTCTCTGCATATCGTCAGATAGGCGTTGCAAATATCCAGGTTCATTCTGTCTAGGTATTTCTTGATTTGGTTTTTTTGATTTCACTGGTGGTCTGTTTTTTCCTTTGTCTGCTTGCAATAAGACTATTCCATGGGCTGAGGTTGGGGATTTGGATAATTTTGCGTACGTCGTAGACTCCAGTGGGCCAGTCCAAACATTTACATAAAACTCTTGTTGTTGCCCAGTGTTCTCCGTTATTGAGCGGGCAGTGTTTGCTGCTGTTGTTGTGAATGCCCAACATCGTGAGCGCGCGTTTTCTGCCGTTTCTTGCGAACATGGATTTGATTCTTCGCTGATGATTTGCTGCTGCCACAAATACTCTTCTGACTTACATTCTAATAAGTAGCTTTCTTAAATCAACTAAGACAAGCAGAACAGTCTAAAATCTAACTCATTTTCCTTCAAGAGTTTGATTCAGAGTCGCTGTCAATAAGAACACTCATTGTAGAAAACACTAAACTTCGATAATACATATTTGAATTCTAATTATCTGGATGTTGTAGTAAGTCGCGGAAAAATCTTCAAATTTCGGGAAGGTTTTTGGAGGAAACTCTAAAAGAGTTGGGTTAGCATAATCTAAGTCTTAAATTATCGAAATTGTTGAATTTTGTTAGAATGCCTATATGTCAATATTCCTACAGTGTTTGCTGATTGTTATAAACTGGCGGACATTGAGAAAAATTCAATGTAAATCTGGTTGGGAGATATTGCTTATTCTGTGAATATTGCAGTTTCAACAATTGTCACTTTAACACTTTTGAAAAATACGCTCAAATCTGTTAAGACAAATAAAACATTCTTGGATTTTTTTCAAAAAGTTGTATTTTTGGCAAAACAGATAAATGTTTTGAATTACATTTATAGATTTTATTTGCCTGCATATTGTGGTAAGAATTTGTAAAATCTTCAACATTTTTGAAGGTTTTCGTGGTTAGCATAAATATAGTCTGATGAGCATATCCTGTCCTATAAAATTACAATATTCCCTATTGTTCTAGGGTGTCTTTGCCTAAATTTTGCTACCAATTTAACTAACTGCTTGAAGATCAGTAGAAAACTGAAAGCAAAGTGTTTCAATACCTATCTTAATTAATGTGAATATTGCATCAAAAGTAAAGGTCTCTTTTACATTCTAATAAGTAGCCTACTTAAATCAACGATGACAAACGAAACAGTCCAAAATCTAACTCATTTTCCTTCAAGAGTTTGATTCAGAGTCGCTTTCAATAAGAACACTCATTGTAGAAAACACTAAACTTCGATAATACATATTTGAATTCTAATTATCTGGATCTTGTTGTAAGTCGTGGAAAAATCTTCAAAATTCGAGAAGGTTTTCGGAGTAAACTTATAATTAGTTGGGTTAGCATAATCTAATTCTTAAATTATCGAAATTGTCGAATTTTGTTGGAGTTCCTTTACTTAAATATTCCTACAGTGTTTGCTGATTGTTATAAACTGGCGGACATTGACAAAAATTCAATGTAAATCCGGTTGGAGGTTGTAGCTTATTCTGTGAATATTGCAGTTAAACAAAATGTCACTTCAACACTCTTGAAAAATACGCTATCTCGAATCTGTTAAGACAAATAAAACATTCTTGGATTTTTTTCAAAAAATTGTATCTTTGGCAAAACAGATAAATGTTTTGAATTACATTTATAGATTTTATTTGCCTGCATATTGTGGTAAGAATTTGTAAAATCTTCAACATTTTTTAAGGTTTTCGTGGTTAGCATAAATATAGTCTGATGAGCATATCCTGTCCTATAAAATTACAATATTCCCTATTGTTCTAGGGTGTCTTTGCCTAAATTTTGCTACCAATTTAACTAACTGCTTGAAGATCAGTAGAAAACTGAAAGCAAAGTGTTTCAATACCTATCTTAATTAATGTGAATATTGCATCAAAGGTAAAGGTCGCTTTCACATTCTAATAAGTAGCTTTCTTAAATCAACTAAGACAAACAGAACAGTCTAAAATCCAACTCATTTTCCTTCAAGAGTTTGATTCAGAGTCGTTGTCAATAGGAACACTCATTGTAGAAAACACTAAACTTCGATAATATATATTTGAATTCTAATTATCTGGATCTTGTTGTAAGTCGCGGAAAAATCTTCAAAATTCGGGAAGGTTTTCTGAGTAAACTTAAAAATAGTTGGTTTAGCATAATCTAATTCTTAAATTATCGAAATTGTTGAATTTTGTTGGAGTTCGTTTACGTGAATATTCCTACAGTGTTTGCTGATTGTTATAAACTGGCGGACATTGACAAAAATTCAATGTAAATCCGGTTAGAAGTTGTAGCTTATTCTGTGAATATTGCAGTTAAACAAAATGTCACTTTAACACTTTTGAAAAATGCGCTATCTCGAAGCTGTTAAGACGAATAAATCATTCTTGGATTTTTTTCAAAAAATTGTATCTTTAGCAAAACAGATAAATGTTTAGAATTGTATTTATAGATTTTATTTGCCTGCATATTGTGGTAAGAATTTGTAAAATCTTCGTCATTTTTGAAGGTTTTCGTAGTTAGCATGAATATAGTCTGTTGAGCATATCCAGACAACCTTTAAAATTAAAATATTTCTTATTGTTCGGGGGCGTCTTTGCATAAATTTTGCTACCAATTTAACTAACTACTTTAAGACCAGTAGAAAACAGAAACCAAAGGGTTTTAATACTTATCTTAATTAATGTGAATATTGCATCAAAGGTAAAGGTCGCTTTCACATTCTAATAAGTAGCTTTCTTAAATCAACTAAGACAAACAGAACAGTCTAAAATCTAACTCATTTTCCTTCAAGAGTTTGATTCAGAGTCGCTGTCAATAAGAACACTCATTGTAGAAAACACTAAACTTCGATAATATATATTTGAATTCTAATTATCTGGATGTTGTAGTAAGTCGCGGAAAAATCTTCAAAATTCGGGAAGGTTCTTGGAGGAAACTCTAAAAGAGTTGGGTTAGCATAATCTAAGTCTTAAATTATCGAAATTGTTGAATTTGGTTAGAGTTCCTATACGTCAATATTCCTACAGTGTTTACTGATTGTTATAAACTGGCGGACATTGAGAAAAATTTGATGAAAATCTGGTTGGGAGATATTGCATATTCTGTGAATATTGCAGTTACAACAATTGTCACTTTAACACTTTTGAAAAATACGCTATCTCAAATCTGTTAAGACAAATAAAACATTCTTGGATTTTTTTCAAAAAATTGTATTTTTGGCAAAACAGATAAATGTTTTGAATTATATTTATAGATTTTGTTTGCCTGCATATTGTGGTAGAAATTTGTAAAATCTTCAACATTTTGGAAGGTTTTCGTAGTTAGCATAAATATAGTCTGATGAGCATATCCTATCCTTTAAAATTGCAATATTCCCTATTGTTCTAGGGCGTCTTTGTCTAAATTTTGCTACCAATTTAACTAACTACTTGAAGACCAGTAGAAAACTGAAAGCAAAGTGTTTTAAAACTTAAGTAAAGCTCTCTTTTACATTCTAATAAGTAGCTTACTTAAATCAACGATGACAAACAGAACAGTCGAAAATCTAACTCATTTTCCTTCAAGAGTTTGATTCAGAGTCGCTGTCAATAAGAACACTCATTGTAGAAAACACTAAACTTGGATAATATATATTTGAATTCTAATTATCTGGATATTGTTGTAAGTCGCGGAAAAATCTTTAAAATTCGGGAAGGTTTTCGGAGTAAAAACATAGTTGGGTTAGCATGATCTAATTCTTAAATTATCGAAATTTTTAAATTTTGTTGGAGTTCCTTTACGTAAATATTCCTACAGTGTTTGCTGATTGTTATAAACTGGCGGACATTGAGAAAAATTCAGTGAAAATCCGGTTGGAAGTAATAGCTTATTCTGTGAATATTGCAGTTAAAAAAAATGTCACTTTAACACTCTTGAAAAATACGCTATCTAAAATCTGTTAAGACAAATAATACATTCTTGGATTTTTTTCAAAAAATTCTATTTTTGGCAAAACAGATAAATGTTTTGAATTGTATTTATAGATTTTATTTGCATGCATATTGTAGTAAGAATTTGTAAAATCTTCGTCATTTTTGAAGGTTCTCGTAGTTAGCATGAATATAGTCTGTTGAGCATATCCGGACATCCTTTAAATTTACAATATTTCTTATTGTTCAAGGGCGTTTTTGCATAAATTTTGCTACCAATTTAACTAACTACTTGAAGACCAGTAGAAAACAGAAAGCAAACGGTTTTAATACTTATCTTAATTAATGTGAATAATGCATAAAAGGTAAAGGTCGCTTTTATATTCTAATAAGTAGCTTTCTTAAATCAACGATGATAAACGGAACAGTCTAAAATCTTACTCATTTTCCTTCAAGAGTAGTTTGATCCAGAGTCGCTGTCAATAAGAACACTCATTGTAGAAAACACTAAACTTCGATAACATATATTTGAATTCTATTTATCTGGATGTTGTAGTAAGTCGCGGAAAAATCTTCAAAATTCGGGAAGGTTTTTGAAGGAAACTTTAAAAGAGTTGGGTTAGCATAATCTAAGTTTGAAATTATCGAAATTGTTGAATTTTTTAGAGTTCCTATACGTCAATATTCCTACAGTGTTTGCTGAATGTTATAAACTGGCGGACATTGAGAAAAATTCAATGTAAATCTGGTTGGGAGATATTGCTTATTCTGTGAATATTGCAGTTACAACGATTGTCACTTTAATACTTTCGAAAAATACGCTATCACAAATCTGTTAAGACAAATAAAACATTCTTGGATTTTTTTCAAAAAATTGTGTTTTTGGCAAAACAGATAAATGTTTTGAATTATATTTATAGATTTTATTTGCCTGCATATTGTGGTAAGAATTTGTAAAATCTTCAACTTTTTTGAAGGTTTTCGTAGTTAGCATAAATATAGTTTGATGAGCATATCCTATCCTTTAAAATTACAATATTCCCTATTGTTCTAGGGCGTCTTTGCCTAAATTTTGCTACCAAATTAACTAACTACTTCAAGACCAGTAGAAAACCGAAAGCTAAGTGTTTCAATACCTATCTTAATTAATGTGAATATTGCATCAAAAGTAAAGGTCTCTTTTACATTCTAATAAGTAGCCTACTTAAATCAACGATGACAAACGGAACAGTCTAAAATCTATCTCATTTTCCCTGAAGAGTTTGATTCAGAGTCGCTGTCAATAAGAACACTCATTGTAGAAAACACTAAACTTCGATAATATATATTTGAATTCTAATTATCTGGATCTTGTTGTTAGTCGCGGAAAAATCTTCAAAATTCGGGAAGGTTTTCGGAGTAAACTTAAAAATAGTTGGGTTAGCATAATCTAATTCTTAAATTATCGAAATTGTTGAATTTTGTTTTAGTTCCTTTACTTAAATATTTCTACATTGTTTGCTGATTGTTATAAACTGGCGGACATTGACAAAAATTCAACGTTAATCCGGTGGGAAGTTGTAGCTTATTCTGTGAATATTGCAGTTAAAAAAATGTCGCTTTAACACTCTTGAAAAATACGCTATCTCAAATCTGTTAAGACAAATAAAACATTCTTGGATTTTTTTCAAAAATTTGTATTTTTGGCAAAACAGATAAATGTTTTGAATTGTATCTGTAGATTTTATTAGCCTGCATATTGTGGTAAGAATTTGTAAAATCTTCGTCATTTTAGAAGGTTCTCGTAGTTAGCATGAATATAGTCTGTTGAGCATATCCGGATCTTTGCATAAATTTTGCTACCAATTTAACTAACTATTTCAAGACCAGTAGAAAACAGAAAGCAAAGGGTTTTAATACTTATCTTAATTAATGTGAATATTGCATCAAAGGTAAAGGTCGCTTTTACATTCTAATAAGTAGCTTTCTTAAATCAACTAAGACAAACAGAACAGTCTTAAATCTAACTCATTTTCCTTCAAGAGTTTGATTCAGAGTCGCTGTCAATAAGAACACTCATTGTAGAAAACACTAAACTTCGATAATATATATTTGAATTCTAATTATCTGGATGTTGTAGTAAGTCGCGGAAAAATCTTCAAAATTCGGGAAGGTTTTTGGAGGAAACTCTAAAAGAGTTGGGTAACATAATCTAGATCTTAAATTATCGAAATTGTGGAATTTTGTTAGAGTTCCTATACGTCAATATTCCTACAGTGTTTGCTGATTGTTAAAAAAATGGCGGACATTGAGAAAAATTCAATGTAAATCTGGTTGGGAGATATTGCTTATTCTGTGAATATTGCAGTGACAACAATTGTCACTTTGACACTTTTGAAAAATACGCTATCTCAAATCTGTTAAGACAAATAAAACATTCTTGGATTTATTTCAAAAAGTTGTATTTTTGGCAAAACAGATAAATGTTTTGAATTACATTTATAGAATTTAATTTCCTGCATATTGTGGTAAGAATTTGTAAAATCTTCAACATTTTTGAAGGTTTTCGTGGTTAGCATAAATATAGTCTGATGAACATATCCAATTCTTTAAAATTACAATATTCCCTATTGTTCTAGGGCGTCTTTGCCTAAATTTTGCTACCAATTTAACTAACTGCTTGAAGACCAGTAGAAAACTGAAAGCAAAGTGTTTCAATACCTATCTTAATTAATGTGAATATTGCATCAAAAGTAAAGGTCTCTTTTACATTCTAATAAGTAGCCTACTTAAATCAACGATGACAAACGGAACAGTCTAAAATCTAACTCATTTTCCTTCAAGAGTTTGATTCAGAGTCGCTGTCAATAAGAACACTCATTGTAGAAAACACTAAACTTCGATAATATATATTTGAATTCTAATTATCTGGATGTTGTAGTAAGTCGCGGAAAAATCTTCAAAATTCGGGAAGGTTTTTGGAGGAAACTCTAAAAGAGTTGGGTTAGCATAATCTAAGTCTTAAATTTTCGAAATTGTTGAATTTTGTTAGAGTGCCTATATGTCAATATTCCTACAGTGTTTGCTGATTGTTATAAACTGGCGGACATTGAGAAAAATTCAATGTAAATCTTGTTGAGAGATATTGCTTATTCTGTGAATATTGCAGTTTCAACAATTGTCACTTTAACACTTTTGAAAAATACGCTATCTCAAATCTGTTAAGACAAATAAAACATTCTTGGATTTTTTTCAAAAAATTGTATCTTTGGCAAAACAGATAAATGTTTAGAATTGTATTTATAGATTTTATTTGCCTGCATATTGTGGTAAGAATTTGTAAAATCTTCGTCATTTTTGAAAGTTCTCGTAGTTAGCATGAATATAATCTGTTGAGCATATCCGGACAACCTTTAAAATTAAAATATTTCTTATTGTTCGGGGGCGTCTTTGCATAAATTTTGCTACCAATTTAACTAACTACTTTAAGACCAGTAGAAAACAAAAAGCAAAGGGTTTTAATACTTATCTTAATTAATGTGAATATTGCATCAAAGGTAAAGGACGCTTTCACATTCTAATAAGTAGCTTTCTTAAATCAACTAAGACAAACAGAACAGTCTAAAATCTAACTCATTTTCCTTTAAGAGTTTGATTCAGAGTCGCTGTCAATAAGAACACTCATTGTAGAAAACACTAAATTTGATAATATACATTTGAATTCTAATTATCTGGATGTAGTAGTAAGTCGCGGAAAAATCTTCAAAATTCGGGAAGGTTTTTGGAGGAAACTCTAAAATAGTTTGGTTAGCTTAATCTAAGTCTTAAATTATCGAAATTGTTGAATTTTGTTAGAGTTCCTACACGTCAATATTCCTACAGTGTTTGCTGATTGTTATAAACTGGCGGACATTGAAAAAAATTCGATGTAAATCTGGTTGGGAGATATTGCTCATTCTGTGAATATTGCAGTTAAAACAATTGTCACTTTAACACTCTTGAAAAATACGCTATAACAAATCTGTTAAGACAAATAAAACATTCTTGGATTTTTTTCAAAAAATTGTATTTTTGGCAAAACAGATAAATGTTTAGAATTATATTTATAGATTTTATTTGCCTGCATATTGTGGTAAGAATTTTTAAAATCTTCAACGTTTTTGAAGGTTTTCGTAGTTAGGATATGCTCACTATCCTTTAAAATTACAATATTCCCTATTGTTCTAGGGCGTCTTTGCCTAAATTTTGCTACCAAATTAACTAACTACTTGAAGACCAGTAGAAATCCGAAAGCTAAGTGTTTCAATACCTATCTTAATTAATGTGAATATTGCATCAAAGGTAAAGGTCGCTTTCACATTCTAATAAGTAGCTTTCTTAAATCAACTAAGACAAACAGAACAGTCTAAAATCTAACTCATTTTCCTTCAAGAGTTTGATTCAGAGTCGCTGTCAATAAGAACACTCATAGTAGAAAACACTAAACTTCGATAATACATATTTGAATTCTAATTATCTGGATCTTGTTGTAAGTCGCGGAAAAATCTTCAAAATTCGGGAAGGTTTTCGGAGTAAACTTAAAATTAGTTGGGTTAGCATAATCTAATTCTTAAATTATCGAAATTGTTGAATTTTGTTTTAGTTCCTTTACGTAAATATTCCTACAGTGTTTGTTCTAAAATCTAACTCATTTTCCTTCAAGAGTTTGATTCAGAGTCGCTGTCAATAAGAACACTCATTGTAGAAAACACTAAACTTCGATAATATATATTTGAATTCTAATTATCTGGAAGTTGTAGTAAGTCGCGGAAAAATCTTCAAAATTCGGGAAGGTTTTTGGAGGAAACTCTAAAAGAGTTGGGTTAGCATAATCTAAGTCTTAAATTATCGAAATTGTTGAATTTTGTTCGAGTTCCTATACGTCAATATTCCTACAGTGTTTGCTGATTGTTATAAACTGGCGGACATTGAGAAAAATTCAATGTAAATCTGGTTGGGAGGTATTGCTTATTCTGTGAATATTGCAGTTAAAACAATTGTCACTTTAACACATTTGAAAAATGCGCTATCTCAAATCTGTTAAGACAAATAAAACATTCTTGGATTTTTTTCAAAAAATTGTATTTTTGGCAAAACAGATAAAAGTTTAGAATTGTATTTATAGATTTTATTTGCCTGCATATTGTGGTAAGAATTTGTAAAATCTTCGTCATTTTTGAAAGTTCTCGTAGTTAGCATGAATATAATCTGTTGAGCATATCCGGACAAACATTAAAATTAAAATATTTCTTATTGTTTGGGGGCGTCTTTGCATAAATTTTGCTACCAATTTAACTAACTACTTTAAGACCAGTAGAAAACAGAATGCAAAGGGTTTTAATACTTATCTTAATTAATGTGAATATTGCATCAAAAGTAAAGGTCTCTTTTACATTCTAATAAGTAGCCTACTTAAATCAACGACGACAAACGGAACAGTCTATAATATAACTCATTTTCCTTCAAGAGTTTGATTCAGAGTCGCTGTCAATAAGAACACTCATTGTAGAAAACACTAAACTTCGATAATATATATTTGAATTCTAATTATCTGGATCTTGTTGTAAGTCGCGGAAAAATCTTCAAAATTCGGGAAGGTTTTCGGAGTAAACTTAAAAATAGTTGGGTTAGCATAATCTAATTCTTAAATTATCGAAATTGTTGAATTTTGTTTTGATTCCTTTACGTAAATATTTCTACAGTGTTTGCTGATTGTTATAAACTGGCGGACATTGACAAAAATTCAATGTTAATCCGGTTGGAAGTTGTAGCTTATTCTGTGAATATTGCAGTTAAAAAAAATGTCACTTTAACACTCTTGAAAAATACGCTATCACGAATCTGTTAAGACAAATAAAACATTCTTGGATTTTTTTCAAAAAATTGTATTTTTGGCAAAACAGATAAATGTTTTGAATTGTATTTGTAGATTTTATTTGCCTGCATATTGTGGTAAGAATTTGTAAAATCTTCGTCATTTTTGAAAGTTCTCGTAGTTAGCATGAATATAATCTGTTGAGCATATCCGGACAAACATTAAAATTAAAATATTTCTTATTGTTTGGGGGCGTCTTTGCATAAATTTTGCTACCAATTTAACTAACTACTTTAAGACCAGTAGAAAACAGAATGCAAAGGGTTTTAATACTTATCTTAATTAATGTGAATATTGCATCAAAGGTAAAGGTCGCTTTTACATTCTAATAAGTAGCTTTCTTAAATCAACTAAGACAAACAGAACAGTCTAAAATCTAACTCATTTTCCTTCAAGAGTTTGATTCAGAGTCGCTGTCAATAAGAACACTCATTGTAGAAAACACTAAACTTCGATAATATATATTTGAATTCTAATTATCTGGAAGTTGTAGTAAGTTGCGGAAAAATCTTCAAAATTCGGGAAGGTTTTTGGAGGAAACTCTAAAAGAGTTGGGTTAGCATAATCTAAGTCTTAAATTATCGAAATTGTTGAATTTTGTTCGAGTTCCTATACGTCAATATTCCTACAGTGTTTGCTGATTGTTATAAACTGGCGGACATTGGAAAAAAATCGATGTAAATCTGGTTGGGAGATATTGCTTATTCTGTGAATATTGCAGTTACAACGATTGTCACTTTAACACTTTTGAAAAACACGCTATCTCAAATCTGTTAAGACAAATAAAACATTCTTGGATTTTTTTCAAAAAATTGTATTTTTGGCAAAACAGATAAATGTTTTGAATTATCTTTATAGATTTTATTTGACTGCATATTGTGGTAAGAATTTGTAAAATCTTCAACGTTTTTGAAGTTTTTCGTAGTTAGCATAAATATAGTCTGATGAGCATATCCTATCCTTTAAAATTACAATATTCCCTATTGTTCTAGGGCGTCTTTGCCTAAATTTTGCTACCAAATTAACTAACTACTTAAAGACCAGTAGAAAACCGAAAGCTAAGTGTTTCAATACCTATCTTAATTAATGTGAATATTGCATCAAAAGTAAAGGTCTCTTTTACATTTTAATAAGTAGCCTACTTAAATCAACGATGACAAACGGAACAGTCTAAAATCTATCTCATTTTCCTTCAAGAGTTTGATTCAGAGTCGCTGTCAATAAGAACACTCATTGTAGAAAACACTAAACTTCGATAATATATATTTGAATTCTAATTATCTGGATCTTCTTGTTAGTCGCGGAAAAATCTTCAAAATTCGGGAAGGTTTTCGGAGTAAACTTAAAAATAGTTGGGTTAGCATAATCTAATTCTTAAATTATCGAAATTGTTGAATTTTGTTTTAGTTCCTTTACGTAAATATTTCTACAGTGTTTGCTGATTGTTATAAACTGGCGGACATTGACAAAAATTCAACGTTAATCCGGTTGGAAGTTGTAGCTTATTCTGTGAATATTGCAGTTAAAAAAATGTCACTTTAACACTCTTGAAAAATACGCTATCACAAATCTGTTAAGACAAATAAAACATTATTGGATTTTTTTCAAAAAATTGTATTTTTGGCAAAACAGATAAATGTTTTGAATTGTATCTGTAGATTTTATTAGCCTGCATATTGTGGTAAGAATTTGTAAAATCTTCGTCATTTTAGAAGGTTCTCGTAGTTAGCATGAATATAGTCTGTTGAGCATATCCGGACGTCCTTTAAAATTACAATATTTCTTATTGTTCGAGGGCGTCTTTGCATAAATTTTGCTACCAATTTAACTAACTACTTCAAGACCAGTAGAAAAAAGAAAGCAAAGGGTTTTAATACTTATCTTAATTAAAATGAATATTGCATCAAAGGTAAAGGTCGCTTTTACATTCTAATAAGTAGCTTTCTTAAATCAACTAAGACAAACAGAACAGTCTAAAATCTAACTCATTTTCCTTCAAGAGTTTGATTCAGAGTCGCTGTCAATAAGAACACTCATTGTAGAAAACACTAAACTTCGATAATATATATTTGAATTCTAATTATCTGGATGTTGTAGTAAGTCGCGGAAAAATCTTCAAAATTCGGGAAGGTTTTTGGAGGAAACTCTAAAAGAGTTGGGTTAGCATAATCTAAGTCTTAAATTATCGAAATTGTTGAATTTTGTTAGAGTTCCTACACGTCAATATTCCTACAGTGTTTGCTGATTGTTATAAACTGGCGGACATTGGAAAAAAATCGATGTAAATCTGGTTGGGAGATATTGCTTATTCTGTGAATATTGCAGTTACAACAATTGTCACTTTAACACTTTTGAAAAATACGCTATCTCAAATCTGTTAAGACAAATAAAACATTCTTGGATTTTTTTCAAAAAATTGTATTTTTGGCAAAACAGATAAATGTTTTGAATTATATTTATAGATTTTATTTGCCTGCATATTGTGGTAAGAATTTGTAAAATCTTCAACTTTTTTGAAGGTTTTCGTAGTTAGCATAAATATAGTCTGATGAGCATATCCTATCCTTTAAAATTACAATATTCCCTATTGTTCTAGGGCGTCTTTGCCTAAATTTTGCTACCAAATTAACTAACTACTTGAAGACCATTAGAAAACAGAAAGCAAAGGGTTTTAATACTTATCTTAATTAATGTGAATATTGCATCAAAGGTAAAGGTCGCTTTTACATTCTAATAAGTAGCTTTCTTAAATCAACTAAGACAAAAAGAACAGTCTAAAATCTAACTCATTTTCCTTCAAGAGTTTGATTCAGAGTCGCTGTCAATAAGAACACTCATTGTAGAAAACACTAAACTTCGATAATATATATTTGAATTCTAATTATCTGGATCTTGTTGTTAGTCGCGGAAAAATCTTCAAAATTCGGGAAGGTTTTCGGAGTAAACTTAAAAATAGTTGGGTTAGCATAATCTAATTCTTAAATTATCGAAATTGTTGAATTTTGTTTTAGTTCCTTTACGTAAATATTTCTACAGTGTTTGCTGATTGTTATAAACTGGCGGACATTGACAAAAATTCAACGTTAATCCGGTTGGAAGTTGTAGCTTATTCTGTGAATATTGCAGTTAAAAAAATGTCACTTTAACACTCTTGAAAAATACGCTATCACAAATCTGTTAAGACAAATAAAACATTATTGGATTTTTTTCAAAAAATTGTATTTTTGGCAAAACAGATAAATGTTTTGAATTGTATCTGTAGATTTTATTTGCCTGCATATTGTGGTAAGAATTTGTAAAATCTTCAACTTTTTTGAAGGTTTTCGTAGTTAGCATAAATATAGTCTGATGAGCATATCCTATCCTTTAAAATTACAATATTCCCTATTGTTCTAGGGCGTCTTTACCTAAATTTTGCTACCAAATTAACTAACTACTTGAAGACCAGTAGAAAACAGAAAGCAAAGGGTTTTAATACTTATCTTAATTAATGTGAATATTGCATCAAAGGTAAAGGTCGCTTTTACATTCTAATAAGTAGCTTTCTTAAATCAACTAAGACAAACAGAACAGTCTAAAATCTAACTCATTTTCCTTCAAGAGTTTGATTCAGAGTCGCTGTCAATAAGAACACTCATTGTAGAAAACACTAAACTTCGATAATACATATTTGAATTCTAATTATCTGGATCTTGTTGTAAGTCGCGGAAAAATCTTCAAAATTCGGGAAGGTTTTTGGAGGAAACTCTAAAAGAGTTGGGTTAGCATAATCTAAGTCTTAAATTATCGAAATTGTTGAATTTTGTTAGAGTTCCTATACGTCAATATTCCTACAGTGTTTGCTGATTGTTATAAACTGGCGGACATTGAGAAAAATTCAATGTAAATCTGGTTGGGAGATATTGCTTATTCTGTGAATATTGCAGTTACAACGATTGTCACTTTAACACTTTTGAAAAATACGCTATCTCAAATCTGTTAAGACAAATAAAACATTCTTGGATTTTTTTCAAAAAATTGTATTTTTGGCAAAACAGATAAATGTTTAGAATTGTATTTATAGATTTTATTTGCCTGCATATTGTGGTAAGAATTTGTAAAATCTTCAACTTTTTTGAAGGTTTTCGTAGTTAGCATAAATATAGTCTGATGAGCATATCCTATCCTTTAAAATTACAATATTCCCTATTGTTCTAGGGCGTCTTTGCCTAAATTTTGCTACCAAATTAACTAACTACTTCAAGACCAGTAGAAAACCGAAAGCTAAGTGTTTCAATACCTATCTTAATTAATGTGAATATTGCATCAAAAGTAAAGGTCTCTTTTACATTCTAATAAGTAGCCTACTTAAATCAACGATGACAAACGGGACAGTCTAAAATCTATCTCATTTTCCTTCAAGAGTTTGATTCAGAGTCGCTGTCAATAAGAACACTCATTGTAGAAAACACTAAACTTCGATAATATATATTTGAATTCTAATTATCTGGATGTTGTAGTAAGTCGCGGAAAAATCTTCAAAATTCGGGAAGGTTTTCGGGGTAAACTCTAAAAGAGTTGGGTTATCATAATCTAAGTCTTAAATTATCGAAATTGTTGAATTTTGTTTTAGTTCCTACACGTCAATATTCCTACAGTGTTTGCTGATTGTTATAAACTGGCGGACATTGACAAAAATTCAATGTAAATCCGGTTGGAAGTTGTAGCTTATTCTGTGAATATTGCAGTTAAACAAAATGTCACTTTAACACTCTTGAAAAATACGCTATCTCAAATCTGTTAAGACAAATAAAACATTCTTGGATTTTTTTCAAAAAATTGTATTTTTGGCAAAACAGATAAATGTTTAGAATTGTATTTATAGATTTTATTTGCCTGCTTATTGTGGTAAGAATTTGTAAAATCTTCGTCATTTTTGAAGGTTCTCGTAGTTAGCATGAATAAAGTGTGTTGAGCATATCCGGACAACCTTTAAAATTAAAATATTTCTTATTGTTCGGGGGCGTCTTTGCATAAATTTTGCTACCAATTTAACTAACTACTTTAAGACCAGTAGAAAACAGAAAGCAAAGGGTTTTAATACTTACTTAATTAATGTGAATATTGCATCAAAGGTAAAGGTCGCTTTTACATTCTAATAAGTTCCTTTCTTAAATCAACTAAGACAAACAGAACAGTCTAAAATCTAACTCATTTTCCGTCAAGAGTTTGATTCAGAGTCGCTGTCAATAAGAACACTCATTGTAGAAAACACTAAACTTCGATAATATATATTTGAATTCTAATTATCTGGATGTTGTAGTAAGTCGCGGAAAAATCTTCAAAATTCGGGAAGGTTTTTGGAGGAAACTCTAAAAGAGTTGGGTTAGCATAATCTAAGTCTTAAATTATCGAAATTGTTGAATTTTGTTTTAGTTCCTACACGTCAATATTCCTACAGTGTTTGCTGATTGTTATAAACTGGCGGACATTGAGAAAAATTCGATGTAAATCTGGTTGGGAGATATTGCTTATTCTGTGAATATTGCAGTTACAACAATTGTCACTTTAACACTTTTGAAAAATACGCTATCTCAAATCTGTTAAGACAAATAAAACATTCTTGGATTTTTTTCAAAAAATTGTATTTTTGGCAAAACAGATAAATGTTTTGAATTATATTTATAGATTTTATTTGCCTGCATATTGTGGTAAGAATTTGTAAAATCTTCAACTTTTTTGAAGGTTTTCGTAGTTAGCATAAATATAGTCTGATGAGCATATCCTATCCTTTAAAATTACAATATTCCCTATTGTTCTAGGGCGTCTTTGCCTAAATTTTGCTACCAAATTAACTAACTACTTCAAGACCAGTAGAAAACCGAAAGCTAAGTGTTTCAATACCTATCTTAATTAATGTGAATATTGCATCAAAAGTAAAGGTCTCTTTTACATTCTAATAAGTAGCCTACTTAAATCAACGATGACAAACGGGACAGTCTAAAATCTATCTCATTTTCCTTCAAGAGTTTGATTCAGAGTCGCTGTCAATAAGAACACTCATTGTAGAAAACACTAAACTTCGATAATATATATTTGAATTCTAATTATCTGGATCTTGTTGTAAGTCGCGGAAAAATCTTCAAAATTCGAAAAGGTTTTTGGAGTAAACTTAACAATAGTTGGGTTAGCATAATCTAATTCTTAAATTATCGAAATTGTTGAATTTTGTTGGAGTTCCTTTACGTAAATATTCCTACAGTGTTTGCTGATTGTTATAAACTGGCGGACATTGACAAAAATTCAATGTTAATCCGGTTGGAAGTTGTAGCTTATTCTGTGAATATTGCAGTTAAAAAAATGTCACTTTAACACTCTTGAAAAATACGCTATCACAAATCTGTTAAGACAAATAAAACATTCTTGGATTTTTTTCAAAAAATTGTATTTTTGGCAAAACAGATAAATGTTTTGAATTGTATTTATAGATTTTATTTGCCTGCATATTGTGGTAAGAATTTGTAAAATCTTTGTCATTTTTGAAGGTTCTCGTAGTTAGCATGAATATAGTCTGTTGAGCATATCCGGACATCCTTTAAAATTACAATATTTCTTATTGTTCGAGGGCGTCTTTGCATAAATTTTGCTACCAATTTAACTAACTACTTGAAGACCAGTAGAAAACAGAAAACAAAGGGTTTTAATATTTATCTTATTTAATGTGAATATTGCATCAAAGGTAAAGGTCGCTTTTACATTCTAATAAGTAGCTTTCTTAAATCAACTAAGACAAACAGAACAGTCTAAAATCTAACTCATTTTCCTTCAAGAGTTTGATTCAGAGTCGCTGTCAATAAGAACACTCATTGTAGAAAACACTAAACTTCGATAATATATATTTGAATTCTAATTATCTGGATGTTGTAGTAAGTCGCGGAAAAATCTTCAAAATTCGGGAAGGTTTTTGGAGGAAACTCTAAAAGAGTTGGGTTAGCATAATCTAAGTCTTAAATTATCGAAATTGTTGAATTTTGTTTTAGTTCCTACACGTCAATATTCCTACAGTGTTTGCTGATTGTTATAAACTGGCGGACATTGAGAAAAATTCAATGTAAATCTGGTTGGGAGATATTGCTTATTCTGTGAATATTGCAGTTACAACGATTGTCACTTTAACACTTTAACGCTATCTCAAATCTGTTAAGACAAATGAAACATTCTTGGATTTTTTTCAAAAAATTGTATTTTTGGCAAAACAGATAAATGTTTTGAATTATATTTATAGATTTTATTTGCCTGCATATTGTGGTAAGAATTTGTAAAATCTTCAACTTTTTTGAAGGTTTTCGTAGTTAGCATATTTATGCTATCTTTTAAAATTACAATATTCCCTATTGTTCTAGTGTGTCTTTGCCTAAATTTTGCTACCAAATTAACTAACTACTTCTAGACCAGTAGAAAACCGAAAGCTAAGGGTTTCAATACCTATCTTAATTAATGTGAATATTGCATCAAAAGTAAAGGTCTCTTTTACATTCTAATAAGTAGCCTACTTAAATCAACGATGACAAACGGGACAGTCTAAAATCTATCTCATTTTCCTTCAAGAGTTTGATTCAGAGTCGCTGTCAATAAGAACACTCATTGTAGAAAACACTAAACTTCGATAATATATATTTGAATTCTAATTATCTGGATCTTGTTGTAAGTCGCGGAAAAATCTTCAAAATTCGGAAAGGTTTTCGGAGTAAACTTAACAATAGTTGGGTTAGCATAATCTAATTCTTAAATTATCGAAATTGTTGAATTTTGTTGGAGTTCCTTTACGTAAATATTCCTACAGTGTTTGCTGATTGTTATAAACTGGCGGACATTGACAAAAATTCAATGTTAATCCGGTTGGAAGTTGTAGCTTATTCTGTGAATATTGCAGTTAAAAAAAATGTCACTTTAACACTCTTGAAAAATACGCTATCACAAATCTGTTAAGACAAATAAAACATTCTTGGATTTTTTTCAAAAAATTGTATTTTTGGCAAAACAGATAAATGTTTTGAATTGTATTTATAGATTTTATTTGCCTGCATATTGTGGTAAGAATTTGTAAAATCTTTGTCATTTTTGAAGGTTCTCGTAGTTAGCATGAATATAGTCTGTTGAGCATATCCGGACATCCTTTAAAATTACAATATTTCTTATTGTTCGAGGGCGTCTTTGCATAAATTTTGCTACCAATTTAACTAACTACTTCAAGAAAACAGAAAGAAAAGGGTTTTAATACTTATCTTAATTAATGTGAATATTGCATCAAAGGTAAAGGTCGCTTTTACATTCTAATAAGTAGCTTTCTTAAATCAACTAAGACAAACAGAACAGTCTAAAATCTAACTCATTTTCCTTCAAGAGTTTGATTCAGAGTCGCTGTCAATAAGAACACTCATTGTAGAAAACACTAAACTTCGATAATATATATTTGAATTCTAATTATCTGGATGTTGTGGTAAGTCGCGGAAAAATCTTCAAAATTCGGGAAGGTTTTTGAAGGAAACTCTAAAAGAGTTGGGTTAGCATAATCTAAGTCTTAAATTATCGAAATTGTTGAATTTTGTTAGAGTGCCTATATGTCAATATTCCTACAGTGTTTGCTGATTGTTTTAAACTGGCGGACATTGAGAAAAATTCAATGTAAATCTGGTTGGAAGATATTGCTTATTCTGTGAATATTGCAGTTACAACGATTGTCTTTTGAAAAATACGCTATCTCAAATCTGTTAAGACAAATAAAACTTTCTTGCATATTTTCAAAAAATTGTATTTTTGTCAAAACAGATAAATGTTTTGAATTATATTTATAGATTTTATTTGCCTGCATATTGTGGTAAGAATTTGTAAAATCTTCAACGTTTTTGAAGGTTTTCGTAGTTAGCATAAATATAGTCTGATGAGCATATCCTATCCTTTAAAATTACAATATTCCCTGTTGTTCTAGGGCGTCTTTGCCTAAATTTTGCTACCAATTTAACTAACTGCTTGAAGACCAGTAGAAAACTGAAAGCAAAGTGTTTCAATAGTAGAATAGTAGGTGAGGTGCGTATGCTATTTTCCCGCTCCATGCTTCAAGTAACGACGATGTTATTTATCACCATTATCTCTGCTCTATTGAGTATAACTCCATCCCAGTTGACTTGGAATATATGTAGATTGATTATGTCTTTGACTATCTTTATTGCGAAGTCTTTCTTCATCTGTATGCAGAATTTCTTGTTGTATAGTGACAACTTCCTGTGCATTTTTACGTTGAGTGTCTTTGTCCAAGACTGCCAGGTCCTGTGAACGATAAGTTCTGGACAGGATAGTGATGTTCTGTCTGTCAGATATCTTCTCCAGATGTTTTTTGAAGGTTTGTCCTTGAGCTCTAGGTATCCCTGTAAGGCTATTTTGCTTATTTGATTCGGTGTTGCAGTTAAGGTGCCTGCGTATTGGCGAAGCTTTTCTGGTATTCCATCTTTGTTGCTCTTGCACCTGTAGTAGTAATACGTACTATCGAATTATCCTACCATTTGTGGTTAAAATGGAAATGATCTTGATCATGATTCTAAAATGTGGGGGTACCCCCGTTAGGGTTAGTAATCTATTGTGGTAAGTTTGGTAATTTGACTTACATGTAGTTGATATAACTTCTATATTTTTTTGTCTCTGCATAATCGTCAGGGTTAGCGTTGTATATATCCAGGTTCATTCATTCTTTCTAGGTATTTCTTGATTTTCATTCTGCGTTTTTTGATTGGATTCATTGGTGGCTGTTTTTTTTCCTTTTTCTGTTTGCAGTAAGACTATTCCATGGGCTGAGGTTGGGGATTTGGATGATCTTGCGTAGGTCGTACACTCCAGAGGGCCAGTCCAAACATTTACATAGAACTCTTGTTGTCCAGTGTTGTCCGTTATTGAGCGGGCAGTGTTTGCTGTTGTCGTCGTGAATGCCCAACAACGTGAGCGCGCGTTTTCTGCCGTTTCTTGCGAACATGGATTGGACTCTTCGCTGATGATTTGCTGCTGCCACAAATATTCTTCTGACATATTCTTCTTGTTCGTCTTCCAGGTGTTGTTTAGTGGTGCTCTTGTCCAGTTGGCTTATGAAATGATGCTGTAAAAGTTCTTGTTTCCACCACGGTATAGGAGGGCAGAATGTTAGCCAATAAGTTTCTATGTCCATAAACTGTAAAAAGAAAAACACAAAATGATCTTGATCTATGATCTATCTTAGCCTAGTCTTCAATGGATCAATTGGTAACTGTTACAGTAGCGTGCCATTTCTCGTGGTAGGTTGCGTCCCAGACGAATTCCGCTGCACAATATATCTTTGTTGTTGATACTGTTAAGTCGTATGTTGTTGTAGAGTTGTCTATTTGTAGTTGGATTGTTCTTTTACATGTCTTTATTTCATCTGCTGTGGTAGCGTTGATCCATTTTCCTTTCTGTGTGTCTATGTAGTCTCCTGTTGTTGCCCCTATTATTCTTGGTAATAGCATTGGGAATTGATATTCTTCGTTTTCGTTGTATCTGAACATCTTGTAACTTCTTCTTGCGCTGTCGTATATGGTATGGTTTGTTTCGTAGTGTGCATTGTCTGTCCACATTGCGTCTTTCATTGCTGTTGTTATGAGGTCATCGGGGTTGAGGTACGTTGTCATGTAAGCGTTGAAGTCTTGTACTCCTCTTGCTGCTTGGTCTGCTGCTGTCTTGGTTACGTTCTTTGATATTGGGTATAGTCTGAAGAAGCATGAGTTTATCTTTAGGAAGTCGAAGTTGGCTATTTCTGCTTGTGATATTTTTCTTATTTCTGTGGTTTTTGATGTTGTTGTTCCGAACAGTCTCCTAATAGCATTGCTCTGCTTGAGTACCACTGTTTGTTAGTGTTGTTTCCTCCGATTCCTGTTGTGTTCTTGCTCCATCCTGTAAAGCATATTGTTCCTTGTCTTATTATTATGTCATTAACTTCTTGGCGCATAGACCTTGGTGGTCCCAGGTTGGTTGATCCAGTTACATTCTTTGCTCCTGATTCCCCTATGCCGGCTCCTTGTTCTTCTATTCCTTCCATTGACATTGCGAATGCTTTCTTGAGTTTAAATATGATATCTCCTGCGTATGTTGCTAGAGACCCTCTTCCGCTGTTCTTTATTTTCTTTATTCTTTTTAGGAACTTCTTGTCCGCACTGTTGTATTTTGTGTATACGTCGTATGCTCCGTATTTCTCTATTAAATCCTCGTAGTTTTCGTCGTGTTCTTGGCAGGCGTCGTCTGTTTCTGTTATGACTTCGTCTCCTATTGTATTTCCAGGTCCGCAGTGTGGTTCCGATGGGAATGGGTTGAAGTATCCTCCAAGCTTTCTTTTTCTATTTCTAACTATAGGCATATAAACTAGTAATAATAATAATAGTATTATACCTGGAAAAACAAAAAACATGTGTTAGAAAAAATCCTATATACACTATATACATTGATCTCTATACAATGAACACTGCTAGGCTAGGTTTAGATAGATCGTGGATCATGGATCACTATAAAATGTGATGCGGATGATCTTGATCTATGATCTGACAAATACCCTAGTCCTCGAGACGAGTTTCGATCTGTTCAGAGTTGACTGAGTGGACTAGGGTATTTGTCAGATCATAGATCTACATCATCCGCATCACATTTTATAACATGTACTTTTTGTTTTTCCAGGTATAATACTATTATTATTATTACTATTTTATATGCCTATAGTTAGAAATAGAATGTATATTAGGTGTCTTACTTGTTGGTTAATATCTATAAGTATCTCTTCATATGATTATAGGTCGTTATTATACTTTAACCCTATTTTAACCCTAATTCTTAATGATGATATAATGCATGATATTTACATCTAGCTAATAATTTGCAAAAACAAAAATTTGGCAAAGTACACATGTCCAGCCGTCAAAATTAAAAGAGGGACAGATCAACAACACTAAAAAAAGGTAATTTAACTTCAAAGTGAAAGCTTTGACAATTGTCATTAGAGAATAACTTGGGCTTAGGGATGGCTAAAACTAATCGGATATTCAAATACATTGGAAACTGAAGATATTCGATATAGTAAAAATCTTGATTTTAAACATATTTCAGACTATTTGCTTGCCAAAATATATTCTTTTATCACACAAATCCACACAATATAAACTTTCAATTTTTTTTAATTGATACAACTGCTTAAAACAATGAAAAAATTATGGACTTTACGATCATAATGTTCTTTTTCATCAAAAACCTGGCTGAGCGATATTTCATATCCAAAATTATTTTTTCAGAATGTATTCAGTAGTAAAATATTCAGTTTTGACCACCAAAATGCAACAACAGTGGGGTGAACCATGAGTATTCAATTTTTTTATAGGCATTTCTTGAGTGTTCACCCTGCCCAAGGCCACCATAGACAGGCAGGTTTAGAAATGCTTGAAAGATATTTCTTTCTGTTCGGCTTAGCCTACCCAAGTTATTACACCCTGGGTTGAGTGGTGGGCAAGGATTAACGAGTGGGACTCGAACCAGAGATTTTCAACCTGGCCGCTAACATGTTTAACTGGGCCATCTCGCCCACAAAAATTACACATCGTCACATAGTTTAAATATTAACCTTGGAGCCCTGTAGTTTAGTAGTCATCAAAAAAGCAATCAATTATTGCTGTAAAGAAAATCAAACTCTGAATGGTGAATCTCAATTTCAAAATTTCACCTTCCCTCAGATGGCCAGGTTTCAGCGCTCATAAAGTGCATATTTGTGAAACCAGTTTTACTGGAGCGAATTTGATTAAGAAAAACAATGTGATGAAGCACATTATTATTAATCTTAAAGGCAAATACTTCAAGCATTGGAGGCTGATTTAGACACAGCATCTAATTGCGGTAACACTGCACATGTAACTCTTTATTTCGGAATAGACAAGAGTTAGCAAATAGTTTTTTTTTACCAAAAACCACTACAATTTGGAAATCCCTTCACGCTTATTGCTTTCGTGGTTGTGAATTTTAATTCTTGATCAATAGAACTCTTTCACGGATAAGGATTTCCATTACCGAATTTGATGTGGCACTTTCTTCCAGGCCTCAAAACATAAAATATTTGCTATCATTTACTAGTATACAAGAGGTAATTCTGCCAGTGATAATGCCAGTACACAAGATTGTTTTTCAAAGCATTCGCATTTGAGATGATGCTAAAATAAAAAGAAGTACTCGACGAAAACTTTCAGCTGAAGCTTTTATGCTTTTGCCTTTTTTATGCAATAAACACAAAGAAAATGATAGCAACAAACAGTATGTATGTGAAATATGAAGAGCATTTAGTTAAACGAAATAAACTTTGTGCGCCAAAGAGGATTGCTAAACAGACTTGTCAACACATGGTAATCCACATAATTATCGGTAAGAGGCTTGCACCATAACTACACAGATGGCTGCAAAAGACAATATACTCGCATTTCTAAGATGCACAAAACTATCTTCTGCAGTTATGCATATGGAGGAAATTTATTTCCATACTGATGACAAAGGCTGACATCATCAATCTCGCATGGTTCAGATATGGTATTGAGTTTTGATTCACTCTATACCGGCTTAGGCCAGATATAAGGTTCACTTCGAACTAGACATCCCTATCCCTATTAGTCTCACACACAGGTCTCAATCCTGAGTGTGATTGTAAGCTATACGATTAATAAATTTACTTAAAGTAGCTACTAGTACCGATACAGATATTTTGACTACAGATTTTAATCTTATGTGAAACTCGTTGAAATATCGTCAAGGGAAAGAAATTAATCATAATGAAAGAACATGTTTTTGCATAAAAAATGTGTTACTATGCAAATTTTGAAGAGGGAGACTGGAATAAAATTTCATCGCACACAAATAACTTACTGTGGATTTCTCCACATGGAAGCGTACAATAAGAGTCATTTTAGAAGAATTGCACATAGCCCCTGTATGTGTATTTTGGTTGGCCGAGATTATTGGCCGCTTTTGTGCACACGCACCAAGACTTAAAATCAATGTAACTCAAAACATGGCATGTTATGATTCCCCAAATGATTAAGCACCATCTTCCGCAGGTTAGATAGAACAAAGAACCATATTTTTTTGCATCCAATTTAAATGAGAACTAAATAAATAAGCGAACGTATTACTTCATGACCACTGAGAATGGACAGTCAGGTGTGAAAGTTTGAAAATGAGATTCAATACCTTTCAATTCAATACTATACAGATCATAGTTAATGTTACTCTTTTCGTGACATCCGACTTGAGGGCCTCAAAGTGAGGTAGTGTACAATTATCTATTCAATCTCATAATCTCAAAGGATGCATGCGTTACTGAACCAAATGCAAGACAGATAGCACTGTCATCACGGCCATCAGAAATTTAGATTTTGAAAAGCATGCACGCTTCCACACAGACACATAAAAAACCTGCATCAAGCTCAATCACGAAAAAATAAAACCGACTTACGTCATGTCGCTGTACTAGTTTTTACCAATTTCCATCCAGGCTCTTGGTGAAAGTTATTAGTACGTTTCATTAACATTGTTCAGCTTTTGTTGACTGCTTCCAATATGGGGGTCTTTCTTTGGTAATGTCTGAAGTTGTTGTTGTTGTTCCGCGGCTGTTGGTCTGAACGAGCTGGAAAATCTTCAGCGGGGTTGAACTGTTTAAAAACGTTTATGGCCGCACATCGGATTGCATCATATTTCAATCTATTGGGCGTCCAAGACACGTTTATTACTTGGACATTAAAAAGAGGGCATAAGAGCTTTAAAAAGAGACCTTAAGTTTTGAAACAAAGACATAAAAGAAGCCTGGCGCCAGGCCCAATCATAACGAATACAACAATAAACAAGACTTACTTCAGGTCGTTTTATATGTTTTACCATTTTCCATCCAGGATCTCTTTGAAGTTGTTGTTGCAAAACAGTCATCTTTTGGTGATTGCATCACACCGTAGAAACCAGAGATTCGTTGTTGTTTGGTGTTGTCTTTTTGATTGTAGTTGTTCATCTATGACTGGTTGTCCAAATGGTCTAGTGGAAATACTTGAGCAGAGTTGAATTGTTTAAATAATTTGACGGTCGCGAATCAGGCTGCATCAAATTTCAATCAATTGGGCGTCCAAAGACATGATTAATATTTGGATATTAAAAAGGACGCATGCGTTGCTAAACCAAATGCAAGATAGATTCAACCATCATCGCGACAATCATCAATTTAGGTTTTGAAACAAACTCATGAAAAAAGCCCGGCACAGGCAAAAAAAAATAAAAAAAAAATACAATAATAGACGAGACTTACTACAGGTCGATGTACCATTTTAACCATTTTTCATCCAGGCTCGCTGTGAAGTTCTTGCTGCGCTCCAGTGACATAGTTCTGCTTTGATTGATTGCATTCCACCTTAGGTTCGTTCTTTGGTGTCGTCTGTTGTTTTTCCATGACTGTTGGTAAAGATGTCCTGGAATATTTTGAGCAGAGTTAAACTGTTCAAAAACTACTGTTTAAAAAGTTCGATGGTCTTAAATCAGGCTGCATCGAATTTCAATCTATTGGACGTCTAAGACTTGCACATTGAAAACGTGTGTGCGTTACTAAACCAAATGAGAGACCAATGCAATCTTTAATCACAACCCCCAGAATTTTGGTATTTACCCAAACACACAGAACACAAAAAGCCCAGCACAGGCCATCAACTTTTAAAAAATTTTGATGTTCAAAAATCAAATGGCATGAAATTTCAACCTAATCAAGACATAATTAGAAGTTGGAATTAAAAGGATGCATGCGTTACTGAACCAAATGCAAGACAGATAGCACCGTCATCACGACCATCAGAAATTTGGGTTTTGAAAAACGTGCACGCTTACACACACAAACACGCATAAAAAACCAGCGCCAAGTTCAAGCATAAAAAATAAAATAAAGGCTTACTTCATGTCGTTGTAATAGTTTTACCATTTCCATCCAGGCTCTTGGTGGAGTTGTTGTTACGTTCCATTAACATTGTTCAGCTTTTGTTATCTACTTTCAATATGGGGGTCTTTCTTTGGTGATGTCTGTAGTTGTTGTTGTTGTTCCACGGCTGTTGGTCCAAATGATCTGGAAAATCTTGAGCAGAGTTGAACTGTTTAAAGAGTTTGATGGCCGCACATCGAATTGCATCATATTTCAATCTATTGGCTGCTGAAGACATGTTTAGTACTTGGACATTAAAAAGAGAATATGCCTCACTAAATCAAATTCAAGATAAATTCAATGTCATCCCGACCACCAGCAATTCAAGTTTTGAAACAGATGCCCGGCGAGAGGCTCAATCATAACATATACAACAATAAAAAAATTTACTTCAGGTCGTTGCATAGGTTTTACCTTTTTCCATCAAAGCTTTTCTTAAAGTTGTTGTTGCAACACTGATCTTTTAGTGATTGCATCCCAACGTAGAAGCCAGAAGTCATTGTTATTTGGTGTTTTTTTTTGATTGTTGTTGTTCATCTACGGCTGGTTGTCCAAATGATCTGGAAATACTTGTGCAGAGTTTGACTGTTTAAATAATTTGATGGTCGCAAATCAGGCTGCATCGAATTTACATCTATTGGGCGTCCAAAGACATGATTAATATTTGGACATTAGAAAGGATGCATGCGTTGCTAAACCAAATACAAGATGGATTTAACCATCATCGCGACCATCAGCAATTCAGGCTTTGAAACAATGCAAAAACAAAAAATACAATAATAGACGAGACTTACTTCAGGTCAATGTACTAGTTTTACCATTTTTCATCCAGGCTCGCCGTGAAGTTCTTGCTGCGCTCCAGTGACATAGTTCTGCTTTGATTGATTGTATTCCACCTTAGGATCGTTCTTTGGTGTTGTCTGTTGTTTTTCCATGGCTGTTGGTAAAGATGTCCTGGAGAATTTTGAGTTAAACTGTTTAAAAAGTTCGAAGGTCGTAAATCAGGCTGCATCGAATTTCAATCTATTGGACGTCCGAGACTTGCACATTGAAAACGTGTGTCCGTTACTAAACCAAATGAGAGACCAATGCAATCCTTAATCACAAATCTTGATCAATATTTTTGTAAACAAACTCATGAAAAAAGCCCGGCGCCAGGCAAAATACAATAAAAAAAAAACAAATACAATAATAGACGAGACTTACTTCAGGTCGATGTACCAGTTTTACCATTTTTCATCCAGAATCGCTGACAAGTTCTTGCTGCGCTTCAGTGACATAGTTCTGTTTCGATAAATTCCACCTAAAATCGTTCTTTGGTGTCGTCTGTTGTTTTTCCATGGCTGTTGGTAAAGATCTCCTGGAAAATCTTGATCAGAGTTAAACTGTTTAAAAAATTTCGATGGTCGTAAATCAGGCTGCATCGAATTTCAATCTATTGGACGTCCAAGACTTGCACATTGAAATCGTGCGTGCCTTACTAAACCAAATGAGACCAATGCAATCTTTAATCACGACCACCAGAATTTTGGTATATGCCCAAACACACACAACACAAAAAGCCCAGCACTGGACATCAACTTTTAAAAAATATTTGATATTTACAAATCAAATGGCATGAAATTTCAATCTAATCAAGACATAGTTAGTAGTAGGAACTTATAAGGGAGCATGCATTACTGAACCAAATGCAAGACAGATCGAACCGTCATCATGACCATCAGAAATTTGGGTTTTGAAAAACATGCACGCTTGCACACACAAACACGCATAAAAAACCAGCGCCAGGTTTAAGCATAAAAAATAAAATAAAGACTTACTTCATGTCGTTGTAATAGTTTTACCATTTTCCATCTAGGCTCTTGGTAGAGTTGTTGTTACGTTCCAATAACATTGTTCAGCTTATGTTATCTGCTTTCAATATGGGGGTCTTTCTTTGGTGATGTCTGTAGTTGTTGTTGTTGTTGTTGTTCCACGGCTGTTGGTCCAAATGATCTGGAAAATCTTCAGCAGAGTTGAACTATTTAAAGAGTTTGATGGCCGCACATCGAATTGCATCATATTTCAATCTATTGGATGTTCAAGACATGTTTAGTACTTGGACATTAAAAAGTGGACATGCCTTACTAAATCAAATTCAAGATAACATCAATCATCATCCCGACCACCAGCAATTTAAGTTTAGAAACAGATGCCCGGCGAGAGGCTCAACCATAACAAATACAACCATAAACAAGACTTTTTCCAACAAAGCTCTTCATGAAGTCATTGTTGCAACAGTGATCTTTTAGTGATTGCATCCCAACGTAGAAACCAGAGAGTCGTTGTTATTTGGTGTTGTCTTTTTGATTGTTGTTGTTCATCTACGGCTGGTTGTCCAAATGATCTGGAAATACTTGTGCAGAGTTTAACTGTTTAAATAATTTGATGGTCGCGAATCGGGCTGCATCGAATTTCAATCTATTGGGCGTCCAAAGGCATGATTAATACTTGGACATTAAAAAGGACGCATGCGTTGCTAAACCAAATACAAGATAGATTCAACCATCATCGCGACCATCAGCAATTTAGGCTTTGAAACAAACTCATGAAAAAAGCCCGGCGCCAGGCAAAATACAATGAAAAAACAAAAAATACAATAATAGACGGGACTTACTTCAGGTCGATGTACTAGTTTTACCATTTTTCATCCAGGCTCGCCGTGAAGTTCTTGCTACGCTCCAGTAACATAGTTCTGCTTTGATTGATTGCATTCCACCTTAGGATCGTTTTTTGGTGTCGTCTGTTGTTTTTCCATGGCTGTTGGTAAAGATGTCCTGGAAAATTTTGAGCAGAGTTAAACTGTTTAAAAAGTTCGATGGTCGTAAATCAGCCTGCATCGAATTTCAATCTATTTGAAGTCCGAGACTTGAACATCGAAAACGTGAGTGCGTTACTAAACCAAATGAGAGACCAGTGCAATCCTTAATCACGACGACCAGAATTTCAGTATTTACCCAAACACACACAACAAAAAAAGCCCAGAACTGGCCATAAACTTTTAAAAAATTTTGATGTTCACAAATCAAATGACATGAAATTTCAATCTAATCGAGACATGATTACTAGTTGGAAATTAAAGGGGTGCATGCTTTATTGAACCCAAGACAGTAGATCATCACGACCATCAGAAATTTGGGTTTTGAAAAACATGCACGCTTGCACACATAAACACGCATAAAAAACCAGCGCCAGGTTCAAGCATAAAAAATAAAATAAAGACTTACTTCATGTCGTTGTAATAGTTTTACCATTTTCCATGTAGGGTCTTGGTGGAGTTGTTGTTACGTTCCATTAAAATTGTTCAGCTTTTGTTATCTGCTTTCAATATGGGGGTCTTTCTTTGATGATGTCTGTAGTTGTTGTTGTTGTTCCACGGCTGGTTGTCCTAATGATCTGGAAAATCTTGAGCAGAGTTGAACTGTTTAAAGAGTTTGATGGCCGCACATCGAATTGCATCAGATTTCAATCTATTGGCTGTTCAAGACATGTTTAGTACTTGGACATTAAAAAGAGGACATACCTTACTAAATCAAATTCAAGATAAATTCAATTGTCATCCCGACCACCAGCAATTTAAGTTTTGAAACAGATGCCCGGCGAGAGGCTCAATCATAACAAATACAACAATATACAAGACTTACTTCAGGTCGTTGCATGGGTTTTTTACCTTTTTCCATCGAAGCTCTTCTTGAAGTTGTTGTTGCAACACTGATCTTTTAGTGATTGCATCCCAACGTAGAAACCACAGAGTCGTTGTTATTTGGTGTTGTCTTTTTGATTGTTGTTGTTCATCTACGCCTGGTTGACCAAATGATCTGGAAATACTTGTGCAGAGTTTAACTGTTTAAATAATTTGATGGTCGCGAATCAGGCTGCATCGCATTTCAACCTATTGGGCGTCCAAAGACATGGTTAATATTTGGACATTAAAAAGGACGCATGCGTTGCTAAACCAAATACAAGATAGATTCAACCACCATCGCGACCATCAGCAATTTAGGCTTTGAAACAAACTCATGAAAAAAGCCCGGCGCCAGGCAAAATACAATGAAAAAACAAAAAATACAATAATAGACGGGACTTACTTCAGGTCGATTTACTAGTTTTACCATTTTTCATCCAGGCTCGCCGTGAAGTTCTTGCTACGCTCCAGTAACATAGTTCTGCTTTGATTGATTGCATTCCACCTTAGGATCGTTTTTTGGTGTCGTCTGTTGTTTTTCCATGGCTGTTGGTAAAGATGTCCTGGAAAATTTTGAGCAGAGTTAAACTGTTTAAAAAGTTCGATGGTCGTAAATCAGCCTGCATCGAATTTCAATCTATTTGAAGTCCGAGACTTGCACATCGAAAACGTGCGTGCGTTACTAAACCAAATGAGAGACCAATGCAATTCTTAATCACGACCACCAGAATTTTTGTATTTACCCAAGCACACACAACACAAAAAGCCCAGCACTGGCCATAAACTTTTAAAAAATTTTGATGTTCACAAATCAATTGGCATGAAATTTCAATCTAATCAAGACATAGTTAGTAGTAGGAACTTAAAAGGGTGCATGCATTACTGAACCAAATGCAAGACAGATAGAACCGTCATCACGACCATCAGAAATTTGGGTTTTGAAAAACACGCACGCTTGCACACACAAACACGCATAAAAAACCAGCGCCAGGTTCAAGCATAAAAAATAAAATAAAGACTTACTTCATGTCGTTGTAATAGTTTTACCATTTTCCATCTAGGGTCTTGATGGAGTTGTTGTTACGTTCCATTAAAATTGTTCAGCTTTTGTTATCTGCTTTCAATATGGGGGTCTTTCTTTGATGATGTCTGTAGTTGTTGTTGTTGTTCCACGGCTGGTTGTCCTAATAATCTGGAAAATCTTGAGCAGAGTTGAACTGTTTAAAGAGTTTGATGGCCGCACATCGAATTGCATCAGATTTCAATCTATTGGCTGTTCAAGACATGTTTAGTACTTGGACATTAAAAAGGGGACATACCTTACTAAATCAAATTCAAGATAAATTCAATTGTCATCCCGACCACCAGCAATTTAAGTTTTGAAACAGATGCCCGGCGAGAGGCTCAATTATAACAAATACAACAATATACAAGACTTACTTCAGGTCGTTCATAGGTTTTTTACTTTTTTCCATCAAAGCTCTTCTTGAAGTTGTTGTTGCAACACTGATCTTTTAGTGATTGCATCCCAACGTAGAAACCAGAGAGTCGTTGTTATTTGGTGTTGTCTTTTTGATTGTTGTTGTTCATCTACGGCTGGTTGTCCAAATGATCTGGAAATACTTGTGCAGAGTTTAACTGTTTAAATAATTTGATGGTCGCGAATCAGGCTGCATCGAATTTCAATCTATTGGGCGTCCAAAGACATGATTAATATTTGGACATTAAAAAGGACGCATGCGTTGCTAAACCAAATAAGAGATAGATTCAACCATCATCGCGACCATCACCAATTTAGGCTTTGAAACAAACTCATGAAAAAAAGCCCGGCGCCAGGCAAAATACAATAAAAAAAACGAATACAATAATAGACGAGACTTACTTCTGGTCGATGTACCAGTTTTACCATTTTTCATCCCGAACTGCTGTCAAGTTCTTGCTGCGCTCCGGTGACATAGTTCTGTTTCGATACATTACACCTTAAGGTCGTTCTTTGGTGTCGTCTGTTGTTTTTCCATGGATGTTGGTAAAGATGTCCTGGAAAATCTTGAGGAGAGTTAAACTGTTTTAATAAGTTCGATGGTCGTAAATCAGGCTGCATCGAATTTCAATCTATTGGACGTCCAAGACTTGCACATCGAAAACGTGCGTGCGTTACTAAACCAAATGAGAGACCAATGCAATCCTTAATCACGACCACCAGAATTTTTGTATTTACCCAAACACACACAACACAAAAAGCCCAGCACTGGCCATAAACTTTTAAAAATTTTTGATGTTCACAAATCAAATGACATGAAATTTCAATCTAATCGAGACATGATTACTAGTTGGAAATTAAAGGGGTGCATGCTTTATTGAACCCAAGACAGTCCATAATCGACCATCAGAAATTTGGGTTTTGAAAAACATGCACGCTTGCACACATAAACACGCATAAAAAACCAGCGCCAGGTTCAAGCATAAAAAACTAAAATAAAGACTTACTTCATGTCGTTGTAATAGTTTTACCATTTTCCATGTAGGGTCTTGATGGAGTTGTTGTTACGTTCCATTAAAATTGTTCAGCTTTTGTTATCTGCTTTCAATATGGGGGTCTTTCTTTGATGATGTCTGTAGTTGTTGTTGTTCCACGGCTGGTTGTCCTAATGATCTGGAAAATCTTGAGCAGAGTTGAACTGTTCAAAGAGTTTGATGGCCGCACATAGAATTGCATCATAATTCAATCTATCGAGTGTTCAAGACATGTTTAGTACTAGGACATTAAAATGAGGACATGACTTACTAAAACTAATTCAAGATAAATTCAATTGTCATCCCGACCACCAGCAATTTAAGTTTTGAAACAGATGCCCGGCGAGAGGCTCAATTATAACAAATACAACAATAAACAAGACTTACTTCAGGTCGTTGCATAGGTTTTACCTTTTTCCATCAGAGCTCTTCTTAAAGTTGTTGTTGCAACAGTTATCTTTTAGTGATTGCATCCCAACGTAGAAACCAGAGAGTCGTTGTTATTTGGTGTTGTCTTTTTGATTGTTGTTGTTCATCTACGGCTGGTTGTCCAAATGATCTGGAAATACTTGTGCAGAGTTTAACTGTTTAAATAATTTGATGGTCGCGAATCAGGCTGCATCGAATTTCAATCTATTGGGCGTCCAAAGACATGATTAATATTTGGACATTAAAAAGGACGCATGCGTTGCTAAACCAAATAAGAGATAGATTCAACCATCATCGCGACCATCACCAATTTAGGCTTTGAAACAAACTCATGAAAAAAAGCCCGGCGCCAGGCAAAATACAATAAAAAAAAAAACGAATACAATAATAGACGAGACTTACTTCAGGTCGATGTACCAGTTTTACCATTTTTCATCCCGAACTGCTGTCAAGTTCTTGCTGCGCTCCGGTGACATAGTTCTGTTTCGATACATTACACCTTAAGGTCGTTCTTTGGTGTCGTCTGTTGTTTTTCCATGGCTGTTGGTAAAGATGTCCTGGAAAATCTTGAGCAGAGTTTAAAAAGTTTAAAAAGTTCGATGGTCGTAAATCAGGCTGCATCGAATTTCAATCTATTGGACGTCCAAGACTTGCACATCGAAAACGTGCGTGCGTACTAAACCAAATGAGAGACCAATGCAAATCCTTAATCACGACCACCAGAATTTTGGTATTTACCCAAACACACACAACACAAAAAGCCCAGCACTGGCCATAAACTTTTAAAAAATTTTGATGTTTACAAATCAAAAGGCATGAAATTTCAATCTAATCAAGACATAATTAGTAGTTGGAAATTTAAAAGGGTGCATGCATTACTGAACCAAATGCAAGACAGATAGAACCGTCATCACGACCATCAGAAATTTGGGGTTTTGAAAAACATGCACGCTTGCACACACAAACACGCATAAAAAAACCAGCGCCAGGTTCAAGCAAAAAAAATAAAATAAAAACTTACTTCATGTCGTTGTAATAGTTTTACCATTTTCCATCTAGGGTCTTGATGGAGTTGTTGTTACGTTCCATTAAAATTGTTCAGCTTTTGTTATCTGCTTTCAATATGGGGGTCTTTCTTTGATGATGTCTGTAGTTGTTGTTGTTGTTCCACGGCTGGTTGTCCTAATGATCTGGAAAATCTTGAGCAGAGTTGAACTGTTCAAAGAGTTTGATGGCCGCACATTCGAATTGCATCATATTTCAATCTATCGAGTGTTCAAGACATGTTTTAGTACTTGGACATTAAAAAGAGGACATGACCTTACTAAATCTAATTCAAGATAAATTCAATTGTCATCCCGACCACCAGCAATTTAAGTTTTGAAACAGATGCCCGGCGAGAGGCTCAATTATAACAAATATAAAATAAACAAGACTTACTTCAGGTCGTTGCATAGGTTTTTTTACCTTTTTTTCCATCAAAGCTCTTCTTAAAGTTGTTGTTGTTGCAACAGTGATCTTTTAGTGATTGCATCCCAACGTAGAAACCAGAGAGAGTCGTTTTATATTTGGTGTTGTCTTTTTGATTGTTGTTGTTCATCTACGGCTGGTTGTCCAAATGATCTGGAAATACTTGTGCAGAGTTTAACTGTTTAAATAATTTGATGGTCGCGAATCAGGCTGCATCGAATTTCAATCTATTTGGGCGTCCAAAGACATGATTAATATTTGGACATTAAAAAGGGACGCATGCGTTGCTAAACCAAATACAAGATAGATTCAACCATCATCGCGACCATCAGCAATTTAGGCTTTGAAACAAACTCATGAAAAAAGCCCGGCGCCAGGCAAAATACAATAAAAAAAAAAAAAAAAAATACAATAATAGACGACACTTACTTCAGGTCGATGTACCAGTTTTACCATTTTTCATCCAGGCTCGCTTTGAAGTTCTTGCTGCGCTCCAGTGACATAGTTCTGTTTGATTGATTGCATTCCACCTTAAGATCGTTCTTTGGTGTCGTCTGTTGCTTTTCCATGGCTGTTGGTAAAGATGTCCTGGAAAATCTTGAGCAGAGTTTAAAAAGTTTAAAAAGTTCGATGGTCGTAAATCAGGCTGCATCGAATTTCAATCTATTGGACATCCAAGACTTGCACATCGAAAACGTGCGTGCGTTGTTACTAAACCAAATGAGAGACCAATGCAATTCTTAATCACGGCCACCAGAATTTTTGTATTTACCCAAACACACACAACACAAAAAGCCCAGCACTGGCCATAAACTTTTAAAAAATTTTGATGTTCACAAATCAATTGGCATGAAATTTCAATCTAATCAAGACATAGTTAGTAGTACGAACTTAAAAGGGTGCATGCATTACTGAACCAAATGCAAGACAGATAGAACCATCATCACGACCATCAGAAATTTGGGTTTTGAAAAACATGCACGCTTGCACACACAAACACGCATAAAAAACCAGCGCCAGGTTCAAGCAAAAAAAATAAAATAAAAACTTACTTCATGTCGTTGTAATAGTTTTACCATTTTCCATCTAGGGTCTTGATGGAGTTGTTGTTACGTTCCATTAAAATTGTTCAGCTTTTGTTATCTGCTTTCAATATGGGGGTCTTTCTTTGATGATGTCTGTAGTTGTTGTTGTTGTTCCACGGCTGGTTGTCCTAATAATCTGGAAAATCTTGAGCAGAGTTGAACTGTTTAAAGAGTTTGATGGCCGCACATCGAATTGCATCAGATTTCAATCTATTGGCTGTTCAAGACATGTTTAGTACTTGGACATTAAAAAGAGGACATACCTTACTAAATCAAATTCAAGATAAATTCAATTGTCATCCCGACCACCAGCAATTTAAGTTTTGAAACAGATGCCCGGCGAGAGGCTCAATCATAACAAATACAACAATATACAAGACTTACTTCAGGTCGTTGCATAGGTTTTTTACTTTTTTCCATCAAAGCTCTTCTTGAAGTTGTTGTTGCAACACTGATCTTTTAGTGATTGCATCCCAACGTAGAAACCAGAGAGTCGTTGTTATTTGGTGTTGTCTTTTTGATTGTTGTTGTTCATCTACGGCTGGTTGACCAAATGATCTGGAAATACTTGTGCAGAGTTTAACTGTTTAAATAATTTGATGGTCGCGAATCAGGCTGCATCGCATTTCAACCTATTGGGCGTCCAAAGACATGGTTAATATTTGGACATTAAAAAGGACGCATGCGTTGCTAAACCAAATACAAGATAGATTCAACCATCATCGCGACCATCAGCAATTTAGGCTTTGAAACAAACTCATGAAAAAAGCCCGGCGACAGGCAAAATACAATGAAAAAACAAAAAATACAATAATAGACGAGAATTACTTCAGGTCGATGTACCAGTTTTACCATTTTTCATCCAAAATCGCTTTGAAGTTCATGCGGCGCTCTAGTGACATTGTTCTGTTTCGATGCATTCCACCTTAAGATCGTTCTTTGGTGTCGTCTGTTGTTTTTCCATGGATGTTGGTAAAGATGTCCTGGAAAATCTTGAGGAGAGTTAAACTGTTTTAATAAGTTCGATGGTCGTAAATCAGGCTGCATCGAATTTCAATCTATTGGACATCCAAGACTTGCACATCGAAAACGTGCGTGCGTTGTTACTAAACCAAATGAGAGACCAATGCAATTCTTAATCACGGCCACCAGAATTTTTGTATTTACCCAAACACACACAACACAAAAAGCCCAGCACTGGCCATAAACTTTTAAAAAATTTTGATGTTCACAAATCAATTGGCATGAAATTTCAATCTAATCAAGACATAGTTAGTAGTACAAACTTAAAAGGGTGCATGCATTACTGAACCAAATGCAAGACAGATAGAACCATCATCACGACCATCAGAAATTTGGGTTTTGAAAAACATGCACGCTTGCACACACAAACACGCATAAAAAAACCAGCGCCAGGTTCAAGCATCAAGCAAAAAAAAAAAAAATAAAAACTTACTTCATGTCGTTGTAAATAGTTTTACCCATTTTCCATCTAGGGTCTTGGAGGAGTTGTTGTTACGTTCCATTAAAATTGTTCAGCTTTTGTTATCTGCTTTCAATATGGAGGTCTTTCTTTGATGATGTCTGTAGTTGTTGTTGTTGTTCCACGGCTGGTTGTCCTAATGATCTGGAAAATCTTGAGCAGAGTTGAACTGTTTAAAGAGTTTGATGGCCGCACATAGAATTGCATCATAATTCAATCTATTTGCTGTTCAAGACATGTTTAGTACTTGGACATTAAAAAAAGGACATACTTACTAAAACTAATTCAAGATAAATTCAATTGTCATCCCGACCACCAGCAATTTAAGTTTTGAAACAGATGCCCGGCGAGAGGCTCAATCATAACAAATACAACAATATACAAGACTTACTTCAGGTCGTTGCATAGGTTTTTTACATTTTTCCATCAAAGCTCTTCTTGAAGTTGTTGTTGCAACACTGATCTTTTAGTGATTGCATCCCAACGTAGAAACCAGAGAGTCGTTGTTATTTGGTGTTGTCTTTTTGATTGTTGTTGTTCATCTACGGCTGGTTGTCCAAATGATCTGGAAATACTTGTGCAGAGTTTAACTGTTTAAATAATTTGATGGTCGCGAATCAGGCTGCATCGAATTTCAACCTATTGGGCGTCCAAAGACATGGTTAATATTTGGACATTAAAAAGGACGCATGCGTTGCTAAACCAAATACAAGATAGATTCAACCACCATCGCGACCATCAGCAATTTAGGCTTTGAAACAAACTCATGAAAAAAGCCCGGCGACAGGCAAAATACAATGAAAAAACAAAAAATACAATAATAGACGAGAATTACTTCAGGTCGATGTACCAGTTTTACCATTTTTTCATCCGGCTCGCTGTGAAGTTCTTGCTGCGCTCTAGTGACATAGTTCTGTTTCGATGCATTCCACCTTAAGATCGTTCTTTGGTGTCGTCTGTTGTTTTTCCATGGATGTTGGTAAAGATGTCCTGGAAAATCTTGAGGAGAGTTAAACTGTTTTAATAAGTTCGATGGTCGTAAATCAGGCTGCATCGAATTTCAATCTATTGGACGTCCAAGACTTGCACATCGAAAACGTGCGTGCGTTACTAAACCAAATGAGAGACCAATGCAATTCTTAATCACGACCACCAGAATTTTTGTATTTACCCAAGCACACACAACACAAAAAGTCCAGCACTGGCCATAAACTTTAAAAAAATTTTGATGTTCACAAATCAATTGGCATGAAATTTCAATCTAATAAAGACATAGTTAGTAGTAAGAAATTAAAAGGGTGCATGCTTTACTGAACCAAATGCAAGACAGATAGAACCGTCATCACGACCATCAGAAATTTGGGTTTTGAAAAACATGCACGCTTGCACACACAAACACGCATAAAAAACCAGCGCCAGGTTCAAGCATAAAAAATAAAATAAAGACTTACTTCATGTCGTTGTAATAGTTTTACCATTTTCCATCTAGGGTCTTGGTGGAGTTGTTGTTACGTTCCATTAAAATTGTTCAGCTTTTGTTATCTGCTTTCAATATGGGGGTCTTTCTTTGATGATGTCTGTAGTTGTTGTTGTTGTTGTTCCACGGCTGGTTGTCCTAATGATCTGGAAAATCTTGAGCAGAGTTGAACTGTTTAAAGAGTTTGATGGCCGCCGCACATAGAATTGCATCATAATTCAATCTATCGAGTGTTCAAGACATGTTTAGTACTTCGACATTAAAAAGAGGACATACCTTACTAAAACTAATTCAAGATAAATTCAATTGTCATCCCGACCACCAGCAATTTAAGTTTTGAAACAGATGCCCGGCGAGAGGCTCAATTATAACAAATACAACAATAAACAAGACTTACTTCAGGGTCGTTGCATAGGTTTTACCTTTTTCCATCAAAGCTCTTCTCTTGAAGTTGTTGTTTGCAACAGTGATCTTTTAGTGATTTGCATCCCAACGTAGAAACCAGAGAGTCGTTGTTATTTGGTGTTGTCTTTTTGATTGTTGTTGTTCATCTACGGCTGGTTGTCCAAATGATCTGGAAATACTTGTGCAGAGAGTTTTAACTGTTTAAATAATTTGATGGTCGCGAATCAGGCTGCATCGAATTTCAATCTATTTGGGCGTCCAAAGACATGATTAATATTTGGACATTAAAAAAGGACGCATGCACATGATACATCGCATGCGTTGCCAAACCAATAAGAAGATAGATTCAACCATCATCGCGACCATCACCAATTTAGGCTTTGAAACAAACTCATGAAAAAAAGCCCGGCGCCAGGCAAAATACAATAAAAAAAAACGAATACAATAATAGACGAGACTTACTTCAGGTCGATGTACCAGTAATTTTAACACCATTTTTCATCCCGAACTGCTGTCAAGTTGTGACTTGCTGCGCTCTGTGACCGGTGACATAGTTCTGTTTCGATACATTACACCTTAAGGTCGTCGTTCTTTGTGTCGTCTCGTTGTTTTTTTTCCATGGCTGTTGGTAAAGATGTCCTGGAAAATCTTGCAGCAGAGTTAAAAAAAAAGTTTAAAAAGTTCGATGGTCGTAAATCAGGCTGCATCGAATTTCAATCTATTGGACATCCAAGACTTGCACATCGAAAACGTGCGTGCGTTGTTACTAAACCAAATGAGAGACCAAAAATCTTAATCACGGCCACCAATAATTAAAATGAGAGTTGTGTTTAAAATAACCCCTAAGCACACAAACACAAAAAGCCCAGCACTGGCCATAAACTTTTTGAAAAAATTTTGATGTTCACAAATCAATTGGCATGAAATTTCAATCTAATCAAGTTCCACATAGTTAGTAGTACAAACTTAAAAAGGGTGCATGCATTAATGAACCAAATGCAAGACAGATAGAACCATCATCACGACCATCAGAAATTTTGGTTTTGAAAAAAAAACGCTTGCACACACAAACACGCATAAAAAAAAAAGCCAGCGCCAGGTTCAAGCAAGAAAAAAATAAATATCATAAACTACTTACTTCATGTCGTTGTAAAAACCATTTTTCACCATTTTTCATCTAGGGTCTTGGTGGAGTTGTTTTCTACGTTCCATTAAAATTGTTCAGCTTTTTGTTTATCTGCTTTCAATATGGGGGTCCACCTTTGATGATGTCTTGTCTGTTGTTGTTGTTCCACGGCTGGTTGGAGAAAAAATTGTTGTTGCTGATGTTCGTATATCAGCCGAAACGACATTGCACACCTGGAATTTGAAAGAGTTTGTTCAAAGAGTTGATGCCGCACATAGAATTGCATCATAAACAATCTATCGAGTGTTCAAGAGACATGTTTATAAACTTGGACAAATTAAAAAGAGGACATGACTTTACTAAAATCTAATTCAAGATAAATTCAATTGTCATCATCCCGACCACCAGCAATTTAAGTTTTGAAAAAGATGCCCGGCGAGAGGCTCAATTATAACAAATACAACAATAAACAAGACTTACTTCAGGTCGTTGCATAGGTTTTTTTACCTTTTTTCCATCGAAGCTCTCTTCTTGAAGTTGTTGTTGCAACACTGATCTTTTAGTGATTGCATCCCAACGTAGAAACCAGAGAGTCGTTGTTATTTGGTGTTGTCTTTTTGATTGTTGTTGTTCATCTACGGCTGGTTGTCCAAATGATCTGGAAATACTTGTGCAGAGTTTTAACTGTTTAAATAATTTGATGGTCGCGAATCAGGCTGCATCGAATTTCAATCTATTGGGCGTCCAAAGACATGGTTAATATTTGGACATTAAAAAGGACGCATGCGTTGCTAAACCAAAATACAAGATAGATTCAACCATCATCGCGACCATCAGCAATTTAGGCTTTGAAACAAACTCATGAAAAAAAAGCCGGCGCCAGGCAAAATACAATGAAAAAAAAAAAAATACAATAATAGACGGGACTTACTTCAGGTCGATGTACCAGTTTTACCATTTTTTCATCCAGGCTCGCCTGTGAAGTTCTTGCTGCGCTCCAGTGACATAGTTCTGTTTGATTGATTGCATTCCACCTTAGGATCGTTTTTTGGTGTCGTCTGTTGTTTTTTTCATGGCTGTTGGTAAAGATGTCTGGAAAATTTTGAGCAGAGAGTTAAACTGTTTAAAAAAGTTCGATGGTCGTAAATCAGGCTGCATCGAATTTCAATCTATTTGAAGTCCAAGACTTGCACATCGAAAACGTGCGTGCGTTACTACTAAACCAAATGAGAGACCAATGCAATCCCCTTAATCACGACCACCAGAATTTTTTGTATTTTACCCAAACACACACAACAACAAAAAGCCCAGCACTGGCCATAAACTTTTAAAAAATTTTGATGTTCACAAATCAAAATTGGCATGAAATTTCAATCTAATCAAGACATAATTTAGTAGTTGGAAATTAAAAGGGTGCATGCATGCTTTAACCAAACCCAAGACAGATAGAACCGTCATCACGACCATCAGAAATTTGGGTTTTGAAAAACATGCACGCTTGCACACACAAACACGCATAAAAAACCAGCGCCAGGTTCAAGCATAAAAAATAAAATAAAGACTTACTTCATGTCGTTGTAATAGTTTTACCATTTTCCATGTAGGGTCTTGGTGGAGTTGTTGTTACGTTCCATTAAAATTGTTCAGCTTTTGTTATCTGCTTTCAATATGGGGGTCTTTCTTTGATGATGTCTGTAGTTGTTGTTGTTGTTCCACGGCTGGTTGTCCTAATGATCTGGAAAATCTTGAGCAGAGTTGAACTGTTCAAAGAGTGTGATGGCCGCACATAGAATTGCATCAGATTTCAATCTATTGGCTGTTCAAGACATGTTTAGTACTTGGACATTAAAAAAAGGACATACGTTAGTAATTCAAATTCAAGATAAATTCAATTGTCATCCCGACCACCAGCAATTTAAGTTTTGAAACAGATGCCCGGCAAGAGGCTCAATCATAACAAATACAACAATAAACAAGACTCACTTCAGGTCGTTGCATAGGTTTTACCTTTTTCCATCAAAGCTCTTCTTAATGCTGTTGTTGCAACATTTATCTTTTAGTGATTGCATCCCAACGTAGAAACCAGAGAGTCGTTGTTATTTGGTGTTGTCTTTTTGATTGTTGTTGTTCATCTACGGCTGGTTGTCCAAATGATCTGGAAATACTTGTGCAGAGTTTAACTGTTTAAATAATTTGATGGTCGCGAATCAGGCTGCATCGAATTTCAATCTATTGGGCGTCCAAAGACATGATTAATATTTGGACATTAAAAAGGACGCATGCGTTGCTAAACCAAATAAAAGATAGATTCAACCATCATCGCAACCATCTGCAATTTAGGCTTTGAAACAAACTCATGAAAAAAGCCCGGCGCCAGGCAAAATACAATGAAAAAACAAAAAATACAATAATAGACGGGACTTACTTCAGGTCGATGTACTAGTTTTACCATTTTTCATCCAGGCTCGCCGTGAAGTTCTTGCTACGCTCCAGTGACATAGTTCTGTTTCGATTGCATTCCACCTTAAGATCGTTCTTTGGTGTCGTCTGTTGTTTTTTTCCATGGCTGTTGGTAAAGATGTCCTGGAAAATCTTGAGCAGAGTTAAAACTTTAAAAAAGTTCGATGGTCGTAAATCAGGCTGCATCGAATTTCAATCTATTTGACGTCCAAGACTTGCACATCGAAAACGTGCGTGCATTACTAAACCAAATGAGAGACCAATGCAGTCCTTAATCACGACCACCAGAATTTTTGTATTTACCCAAACACACACAACACAAAAAGCCCAGCACTGGCCATAAACTTTTAAAAAATTTTGATGTTCACAAATCAAATGGCATGAAATTTCAATCTAATCGAGACATGATTACTAGTTGGAAATTAAAAGGGGCATGCATTACTGAACCAAATGAACCCCGTCCATAATCACGACCATCAGAAATTTGGGTTTTTGAAAAACATGCACGCTTGCACACACAAACACGCATAAAAAACCAGCGCCAGGTTCAAGCATAAAAAATAAAATAAAGACTTACTTCATGTCGTTGTAATAGTTTTACCATTTTCCATCTAGGGTCTTGGTGGAGTTGTTGTTACGTTCCATTAAAATTGTTCAGCTTTTGTTATCTGCTTTCAATATGGGGGTCTTTCTTTGATGATGTCTGTAGTTGTTGTTGTTGTTCCACGGCTGGTTGTCCTAATGATCTGGAAAATCTTGAGCAGAGTTGAACTGTTCAAAGAGTTTGATGGCCGCACATAGAATTGCATCATATTTCAATCTATTGGGTGTTCCAGACATGTTTAGTACATGGACATCAAAAAGAGGACATGCCTTACTAAATCTAATTCAAGATAAATTCAATTGTCATCCCGACCACCAGCAATTTAAGTTTTGAAACAGATGCCCGGCGAGAGGCTCAATTATAACAAATACAACAATAAACAAGACTTACTTCAGGTCGTTGCATAGGTTTTACCTTTTTCCATCAAAGCTCTTCTTAAAGTTGTTGTTGCAACAGTTATCTTTTAGTGATTGCATCCCAACGTAGAAACCAGAGAGTCGTTGTTATTTGGTGTTGTCTTTTTGATTGTTGTTGTTCATCTACGGCTGGTTGTCCAAATGATCTGGAAATACTTGTGCAGAGTTTAACTGTTTAAATAATTTGATGGTCGCGAATCAGGCTGCATCGAATTTCAATCTATTGGGCGTCCAAAGACATGATTAATATTTGGACATTAAAAAGGACGCATGCGTTGCTAAACCAAATAAAAGATAGATTCAACCATCATCGCGACCATCTGCAATTTAGGCTTTGAAACAAACTCATGAAAAAAGCCCGGCGCCAGGCAAAATACAATAAAAAAAAAAAAATACAATAATAGACGAGACTTACTTCAGGTCGATGTACCAGTTTTACCATTTTTCATCCCGAACTGCTGTCAAGTTCTTGCTGCGCTCCGATGACATAGTTCTGTTTCGATACATTACACCTTAAGGTCGTTCTTTGGTGTCGTCTGTTGTTTTTCCATGGCTGTTGGTAAAGATGTCCTGGAAAATCTTGAGCAGAGTTAAACTGTTTAAAGAGTTTGATGGCCGTAAATCAGGCTTGCATCGAATTTTCAATCTATTGGACTGTTCAAGAAAACGTTTAGTACTTGGACATTAAAAAGGAGAGACATACCAATTACTATCACGGCCATCAGATTTTTGTATTTACCCAAGACAAACAACAAAAAAAGCCAGCACTGACCATAAACTTTTTAAAAAATTTGAAAAAATAGGCATAATTTTCAATCTAATGGAATGTTCAATCTAAATTAAAGACATTTAGTAGTTGGAACATTAAAAACCATCAGAAATTTGGGGTTTTGAAAATGCACGCCACACACTGAAAAAAAACAAATTCAAGCATAAAAAATAAAATTCAAACTTACTTCATCCCGACCATTTTCCAATTTGATGGAGTTTTGAAATTCCATTGTTCACCCGGGGGTCGATGTCTGTAGTTGTTGTTGTTGTTCCACGGCAAATCATAAAATCTTTGAGCAAAAACTGTTTAAATATACATCAATTGACTTACTTCAGGTCGTTGTAAATAGTTTTTTTTAACAAATACAACAATCAAGACTTACTTTCGTTGCATTGGTTTTTTACCTTTTTCCAACACTCTTCCAAAGTTGTTGTTGCAACACTGATTGTTTAGTGATTGCATCCCAACGTAGAAATCAGAGAGTCGTTGTTATTTGGTGTTGTCTTTTTGATTGTTGTTGTTCATCTACGGCTGGTTGTCCAAATGATCTGGAAATACTTGTGCAGAGTTTAACTGTTTAAATAATTTGATGGTCGCGAATCAGGCTGCATCGAATTTCAATCTATTGGGCGTTCAAAGACATGATTAATATTTGGACATTAAAAAGGGACGCATGCGTTGCTAAACCAAATACAAGATAGATTCAACCATCATCGCGACCCATCAGCAATTTAGGCTTTGAAACAAACTCATGAAAAAAGCCCGGCGCCAGGCAAAATACAATAAAAAACAAAAAATACAACAATAATAGACGAGACTTACTTCAGGTCGATGTACTAGTTTTACCATTTTTCATCCAGGCTCGCTGTGAAGTTCTTGCTACGCTCCAGTGACATAGTTCTGCTTTGATTGATTGCATTCCACCTTAGGATCGTTTTTTGGTGTCGTCTGTTGTTTTTCCATGGCTGTTGGTAAAGATGTCCTGGAAAATTTTGAGCAGAGTTAAACTGTTTAAAAAGTTCGATGGTCGTAAATCAGCCTGCATCGAATTTCAATCTATTTGAAGTCCGAGACTTGCACATCGAAAACGTGCGTGCGTTACTAAACCAAATGAGAGACCAATGCAATCCTTAATCACGACCACCAGAATTTTTGTATTTACCCAAACACACACAACACAAAAAGCCCAGAACTGGCCATAAACTTTTAAAAAATTTTGATGTTCACAAATCAAATGACATGAAATTTCAATCTAATCGAGACATGATTACCAGTTGGAAATTAAAGGGGTGCATGCTTTAATGAACCCCGTCATAACGACCATCAGAAATTTGGGTTTTGAAAAACATGCACGCTTGCACACATAAACACGCATAAAAAACCAGCGCCAGGTTCAAGCATAAAAAATAAAATAAAGACTTACTTCATGTCGTTGTAATAGTTTTACCATTTTCCATCTAGGGTCTTGATGGAGTTGTTGTTACGTTCCATTAAAATTGTTCAGCTTTTGTTATCTGCTTTCAATATGGGGGTCTTTCTTTGATGATGTCTGTAGTTGTTGTTGTTGTTCCACGGCTGGTTGTCCTAATGATCTGGAAAATCTTGAGCAGAGTTGAACTGTTCAAAGAGTTTGATGGCCGCACATAGAATTGCATCATAATTCAATCTATCGAGTGTTCAAGACATGTTTAGTACTTGGACATTAAAATGAGGACATGACTTACTAAAACTAATTCAAGATAAATTCAATTTTCATCCCGACCACCAGCAATTTAAGTTTTGAAACAGATGCCCGGCGAGAGGCTCAATTATAACAAATACAACAATAAACAAGACTTACTTCAGGTCGTTGCATAGGTTTTACCTTTTTCCATCAGAGCTCTTCTTAAAGTTGTTGTTGCAACAGTTATCTTTTAGTGATTGCATCCCAACGTAGAAACCAGAGAGTCGTTGTTATTTGGTGTTGTCTTTTTGATTGTTGTTGTTCATCTACGGCTGGTTGTCCAAATGATCTGGAAATACTTGTGCAGAGTTTAACTGTTTAAATAATTTGATGGTCGCGAATCAGGCTGCATCGAATTTCAATCTATTGGGCGTCCAAAGACATGATTAATATTTGGACATTAAAAAGGACGCATGCGTTGCTAAACCAAATAAGAGATAGATTCAACCATCATCGCGACCATCAGCAATTTAGGCTTTGAAACAAACTCATGAAAAAAGCCCGGCGCCAGGCAAAATACAATAAAAAAAAAAACGAATACAATAATAGACGAGACTTACTTCAGGTCGATGTACCAGTTTTACCATTTTTCATCCCGAACTGCTGTCAAGTTCTTGCTGCGCTCCGGTGACATAATTCTGTTTCGATACATTACACCTTAAGGTCGTTCTTTGGTGTCGTCTGTTGTTTTTCCATGGCTGTTGGTAAAGATGTCCTGGAAAATCTTGAGCAGAGTTTAAAAAATTTAAAAAGTTCGATGGTCGTAAATCAGGCTGCATCGAATTTCAATCTATTGGACGTCCAAGACTTGCACATCGAAAACGTGCGTGCGTTACTAAACCAAATGAGAGACCAATGCAGTCCTTAATCACGACCACCAGAATATTGGTATTTACCCAAACACACACAACACAAAAAGCCCAGCACTGGCCATAAACTTTTGATGTTTACAAATCAAAAGGCATCAAATTTCAATCTAATCAAGACATAATTAGTAGTTGGAATTAAAAGGATGCATGCGTTACTGAACCAAATGCAAGACAGATAGAACCGTCATCACGACCATCAGAAATTTGGGTTTTGAAAAACATGCACGCTTGCACACACAAACACGCATAAAAAACCAGCGCCAGGTTCAAGCATAAAAAATAAAATAAAAACTTACTTCATGTCGTTGTAATAGTTTTACCATTTTCCATCTAGGCTCTTGATGGAGTTGTTGTTACGTTCCATTAACATTGTTCAGCTTTTGTTATCTACTTTCAATATGGGGGTCTTTCTTTGGTGATGTCCGTAGTTGTTGTTGTTCCACGGCTGTTGGTCCAAATGATCTGGAAAATCTTGAGCAGAGTTGAACTGTTTAAAGAGTTTTATGGCCGCACATCGAATTGCATCATATTTCAATCTATTGGCTGTTCAAGACATGTTTAGTACTTGTACATTAAAAAGAGGACATGCCTTACTAAATCAAATTCAATATAAATTCAATTGTCATCCCGACAACCAGCAAGTTTTGAAACAGATTCATAACAAATACAACAATAAATACAAGACTTACTTCAGGTCGTTGCATAGGTTTTACCTTTTTCCATCAAAGCTCTTCTCAAAGTTGTTGTTGCAACAGTGATCTTTTAGTGATTGCATCCCAACGTAGAACCCATAGAGTCGTTTTAATTTGGTGTTGTCTTTTTGATTGTTGTTGTTCATCTACGGCTGGTTGTCCAAATGATCTGGAAATACTTGAGCAGAGTTTAACTGTTTAAATAATTTGATGGTCGCGAATCAGACTGCATCGAATTTGAATCTATTTGGCGTTCAAAGACACGATTAATTTTTGTGACATTGAAAAGGGACGCATGCGAAGCTAAACCAAATGCAAGATAGATTCAACCATCATCGCGACCATCAGCAATTTAGGCTTTGAAACAAACTCATGAAAAAAGCCCGGCGCCAGGCGAAATACAATAAAAAAACAAAAAATACAATAATAGACGACACTTACTTCAGGTCGATGTACGAGTTTTTCCATTTTTCATCCCGAACTGCTGTCAAGTTGTTGCTGCGCTCCGATGACATAGTTCTGTTTCGATACATTACACCCCACCTAAGGTCGTTCTTTGGTGTCGTCTGTTGTTTTTTCCATGGCTGTTGGTAAAGATGTCCTGGAAAATCTTGACCAGTTAAACTGTTTAAAAAGTTCGATGTCGTAAATCAGCCTGCATCGAAAGAGTTTGATCCAAGACTTGCACATCGAAAACGTGCGTGCATTACTAATTTCAATCTATTGGCTGTTCAAACACACACAACACAAAAAGCCCAGCATGTTTTTAGATGTTCACTTGGACAATTAAAAAGGGTAAGACATACCTTACTAAATCAAATTCAAGATAAAAAAAACCAGCGCCAGTTCAAGCATAAAAAATAAATTGTCATCCCCATCCAGGCTCTTGACCACCAGCAATTTAAGTTTTGAAATGATCTGGAAAATCTTGAGCAGAGTTGAACTGTTTAAAGAGTTTTGGCCGCACATAGAATTGCATATTTCAGTGGGCTGTTCAAGACATGTTTAGTACTTGGACATTAAAAAGGGGACATACCTTACTAAATCAAATTCAAGATAAATTCAATTGCCATCCCGACCACCAGCAATTTAAGTTTTGAAATAGATACCCGGCGAGAGGCTCAATCATAACAAATACAACAATATACAAGACTTACTTCAGGTCGTTCCATAGGTTTTTTACCTTTTTCCATTGCAACACTGATCTTTTAGTGATTGCATCCCAACGTAGAAATCAGAGAGTCGTTGTTATTTGGTGTCAGCTGGTTGACCAAATGATCTGGAAATACTTGTGCAGAGTTTAACTGTTTAAATAATTTGATGGTCGCGAATCAGGCTGCATCGCATTTCAACCTATTGGGCGTCCAAAGACATGATTAATATTTGGACATTAAAAAGGACGCATGCGTTGCTAAACCAAATACAAGATAGATTCAACCATCATCGCCACCATCAGCAATTTAGGCTTTGAAACAAACTCATGAAAAAAGCCCGGCGCCAGGCAAAATACAATGAAAAAACAAAAAATACAATAATAGACGGGACTTACTTCAGGTCGATGTACTAGTTTTACCATTTTTCATCCAGGCTCGCCGTGAAGTTCTTGCTACGCTCCAGTGACATAGTTCTGTTTGATTGATACATTCCACCTTAAGGATCGTTTTTTGGTGTCGTCTGTTGTTTTTCCATGTCTGTTGGTAAAGATGTCCTGGAAAATCTTGAGCAGAGTTAAACTGTTTAAAAAGTTCGATTGTCGTAAATCAGCCTGCATCGAATTTCAATCTTTTGGACGTCCAAGACTTGCACATCGAAAACGTGCGTGCGTTACTAAACCAAATGAGAGACCAATGCAATCCTTATCACGACGACCAGAATTTTTGTATTTACCCAAACACACACAACACAAAAAGCCCAGAACTGGCCATAAACTTTTAAAAAATTTTGATGTTCACAAATCAAATGACATGAAATTTCAATCTAATCGAGACATTATTACTAGTTGGAAATTAAAAGGGGTGCATGCTTTGAATGCAAGACAGATAGAACCGTCATAACGACCTTCAGAAATTTGGGTTTTGAAAAACATGCACGCTTGCACACATAAACACGCATAAAAAACCAGCGCCAGGTTAAAGCATAAAAAAACAAAATAAAGACTTACTTCATGTCGTTGTAATAGTTTTACCATATTCCATGTAGGGTCTTGGTGGAGTTGTTGTTACGTTCCATTAAAATTGTTCAGCTTTTGTTATCTGCTTTCAATATGGGGGTCTTTCTTTGACGATGTCTGTAGTTGTTGTTGTTGTTCCACGGTTGGTTGTCCTAATGATCTGGAAAATCTTGAGCAGAGTTGAACTGTTTAAAGAGTTTTATGGCCGCACATCGAATTGCATCATATTTCAATCTATTGGCTGTTCAAGACATGTTTAGTACTTGTACATTAAAGAGGACATGCCTTACTAAATCAAATTTAAGATAAATTCAATCGTCATCCCGACCACCAGCAATTTAAGTTTTGAAACAGATGCCCGGCGAGAGGCTCAATCATAACAAATACAACAATAAACAAGACTTACTTCAGGTCGTTGCATAGGTTTTACCTTTTTCCATCAAAGCTCTTCTTAAAGTTGTTGTTGCAACAATGATCTTATAGTGATTGCATCCCAACGTAGAAACCATAGAGTCGTTTTAATTTGGTGTTGTCTTTTTGATTGTTGTTGTTCATCTATGGCTGGTTGTCCAAATGATTCGGAAATACTTGAGCAGAGTTTAACTGTTTAAATAATTTGATGGTCGCGAATCAGGCTGCATCGAATTTCAATCTATTGGGCGTTCAAAGACATGATTAATTTTTTTGGACATTAAAAGGGACGCATGCGAAGCTAAACCAAATACAAGATAGATTCAACCATCATCGCGACCATCAGCAATTTAGGATTTGAAACAAACTCATGAAAAAAGCCCGGCGCCAGGCGAAATACAATAAAAAAAAAAAATACAATAATAGACGAGACTTACTTCAGGTCGATGTACCAGTTTTACCATTTTTCATCCAAAATCGCTTTGAAGTTCATGCGGCGCTCTAGTGACATAGTTCTGTTTCGATGCATTCCACCTTAAGATCGTTCTTTGGTGTCGTCTGTTGTTTTTCCATGGCTGTTGGTAAAGATGTCCTGGAAAATCTTGAGCAGAGTTAAACTGTTTAAAAAGTTCGATGGTCGTAAATCAGGCTGCATCGAATTTCAATCTATTGGACATCCAAGACTTGCACATCGAAAACGTGCGTGCGTTACTAAACCAAATGAGAGACCAATGCAATTCTTAATCACGGCCACAAGAATTTTTGTATTACCCAAGCACACACACAACACAAAAAGCCCAGCACTGGCCATAAACTTTTAAAAAATTTTGATGTTCACAAATCAATTGGCATGAAATTTCAATCTAATCAAGACATAGTTAGTAGTACGAACTTAAAAGGGTGCATGCATTACTGAACCAAATGCAAGACAGATAGAACCGTCATCACGATCATCAAAAATTTGGGTTTTGAAAAACATGCACGCTTCACACAAACCCGCATAAAAAACCAGCGCCAGGTTCAAGCATAAAAAATAAAATGAAGACCTACTTCATGTCGTTGTAATAGTTTTACCATTTTCCATCTAGGCTCTTGGTAGAGTTGTTGTTACGTTCCATTAACATTGATCAGCTTTTGTTATCTGCTTTCAATATGGGGGTCTTTCTTTGGTGATGTCTGTAGTTGTTGTTGTTCCACGGCTGTTGGTCCAAATGATCTGAAAAATCTTGAGCAGAGTTGAACTGTTTAAAGAGTTTGATGGCCGCACATCGAATTGCATCATATTTCAATCTATTGGGTGTTCAAGACATGTTTAGTACTTGGGCATTAAAAAGAGGGCATGCCTTACTAAATCAAATTCAAGATAAATTCAAATCGTCATCCCGACCACCAGCAATTTAAGTTTTGAAACAGATGCCTGGCGAGAGGCTCAATTATAACAAATTAAACAAGACTTACTTCAGGTCGTTGCATAGGTTTTACCTTTTTCCATCAAAGCTCCTCTTGTTGTTGTTTCAACGTGATCTTTTAGTGATTGCATCCCAACGTAGAAACCAGAGAGTCGTTGTTATTTGGTGTTGTCTTTTTGATTGTTGTTGTTCATCTACGGCTGGTTGTCCAAATGATCTGGAAATACTTGAGCAGAGTTTAACTGTTTAAATAATTTGATGGTCGCGTATCAGACTGCATCGAATTTCAATCTATTTGGCGTTCAAAGACACGATTAATATTTGGACATTGAAAAGAGACGCATTCGAAGCTAAATCAAATGCAAGATAGATTCAACCATCATCGCGACCATCAGCAATTTAGGCTTTGAAACAAACGCATGAAAAAGCCAGACTTACTTCAGGTCGATGTACTAGTTTTACCATTTTTCATCCAGGCTCGCCGTGAAGTTCTTGCTACGCTCCAGTGACATAGTTCTGCTTTGATAGATTGCATTCCACCATAGGATCGTTTTTTGGTGTCGTCTGTTGTTTTTCCATGGCTGTTGGTAAAGAGGTCCTGGAAACTTTTGAGCAGAGTAAAACTGTTTAAAAAGTTCGATGGTCGTAAATCAGGCTGCATCAAATCTCAATCTATTGGACGTCCAAGACTTGCACATCGAAAACGTGCGTGCGTTACTAAACCAAATGAGAGACCAATGCAATCTTTAATCAGGAACACCAGAATTTTGGTATTGACCCAAACACACGCTTTACAAAAAGCCCAGCACTGGCCATAAACTTTTAAAAAATTTTGATGTTCACAAATAAAATGGCATGAAATTTCAATCTAATCTAGACATGATTACTAGTAGGAAAGTAAAAGGGTGCATGCGTTACTGAACTAAATGCAAGACAGATTGCGCCGTCATCACGACCATCAGAAATTTTGGTTTTAAAAAACATTCATGCTTGCACACACACACGCATAAAAAAAACAAGCGCCAGGTTCAAGCATGAAAAAGAAATAAAGGCTTACTTCAAGTTTGTTGTAGTAGTTTCACCATTTTCCTTCCAGGCTCTTTATGGAGTTGTTGTTACGTTCCATTAACATTGTTCAGCTTTTGTTATCTGCTTTCAATATGGGGGTCTTTCTTTGGTGATGTCTGTTGTTTTTGTTGTTATTGTTCCACAGCTTTTGGTCCAAATGATCTGTAAAATCTGGAGCAGAGTTGAACTGTTTAAAGAGTTTGATGGTCGCACATCAAATTGCATCATATTTCAATCTATTGGGCCACAGTAAACAAGACTTACTTCAGGTCGTTGTATAGTTTTACCTTTTTCCATCAAGGCTCTTCTTGAAGTTGTTGCAAAAGTGATATTTTGATGAATGCGACCCACCGTAGAAACCAGGAATTCATTGCCAGAAACCAGAGAGTCATTGTTCATCTACGGCTGGTTGTCCAAATGATCTGGAAATAGTTGAGCAGAGTTGCATTCAAAGACATGATTTATATTTGGACATTAAAAAGGGACGCATGCGTTTTTAAACCAAATGCAAGATAGATTCGACCATCATCGCGACCATCAGCAAGTTGGGTTTTGAAACAAAATCATACGAAAAGCCCGGCGCCAGGCAAAATACAATAAAAAAACAAAAAAAAACAATAAGAGACGAGACTTGCTTCAGGTTGATGTACTAGTTTTACCATTTTTTATCCAGGCTCGCCGTGAAGTTCTTGCTGCGCTCCGGTGACAGCCGTTCCATGGCTGCTGGTAAAGATGTCCTGGAAACTCTTGAGCAGAGTTAAGCTGTTCAAAAAATTCGACGGTCGTAAATCAGGCTGCATCGAATTCCAATCTATTGGACGTCCAAGACAAGGTTAATACTTGGATATTAAAAACGTGCATGCGTTACTAATCCAAATGAGAGACCAATGCAATCTTTAATCACGACCACCAGAATTTTGGTTTTGACCCCAACACACGATACAAAAAGACCAGCATTGGACATTAACTTTTAAAAAATTTTGATGTTTACAAATCAAATGGCATGAAATTTCAATCTAATCAATTGTTGCAAGTGATGTTTTAGTGATTGCATCTCACAGTAGAAACCATAGAGTCGTTATTCGGTGTTGTCTTTTTGATTGTTGTTGTTACTCTACGGCTGGTTGTCCAAATGATCTAGTGGAAATACTTAAGCAGAGTTGAATTGTTTAAATAATTTGATGGTCGCGAATCAGGCTGCATCGAATTTCAATCTATTGGGCGTCCAAAGACAGGATAAATATTTGGACATTAAAAGGAACGCATGCGTTGCTAAACCAAATGCAAGAAAGATTCAACCATCATCGCGACTATCAGCAATTTAGCTTTTGAAACAAACTCATGAAAAAAGCCCAGCGCCAGGCAAAATACAATAAAAAACAAAAAATACAATAATAGACGAGACTTCCTTCAGGTCGATGTACTAGTTTTACCATTTTTCATCCAGGCTCGCTGTGAATTTCTTGCTGCGCTCCGTTGACATAGTTCTGCTTTGATTGCTTGCATTCCACTTTAGGATCGTTCATTGGTGTCGTCTGCTGTTTTTTTATGGCTGTTGGTAAAGATGTCCTGGAAAATCTTTAGCAGAGTTAAACTGTTTAAAAAGTTCGATGGTCATAAATCAGGCTGCATCGAATTTAAATCTAATGGACGTTCAAGACTTGCACATTGAAAATATGCGTGCGTTACTAAACCAAATGAGAGACCAATGCAATCTTCTATCACGACCACAAGAATTGTGGTATTGACCCAAACACACACAACACAAAAAGCCCAGCACTGGCCATAAACTTAAAAAATTTTATGTTCACAAATCAAATGGCATGAAATTTCAATCTAATCAAGACATAATTAGTAGTTGGAAATTAAAAGGGTGCATGCGTTACTGAACCAAATGCAAAACGGATAGCACCGTCATCACTACCATCAGAAATTTGGGTTTTGAAAAACGTGCACGCTTGTACACACAAACACGCATAAAAAACCAGCGCCAGGTTCAATCATAAAAATAAAATAAAGACTTACTTCATGTCGTTGTAATAGTTTTACCATTTTCCATCCAGGCTCATGGTGGAGTTGTTAATACGTTCCATTAACATTGTTCAGCCTTTGTTGACTGCTTTCAAATTGGGGGTCTTTCTTTGGCGATGTCTGTAGTTGTTGTTGTTGTTCCACGGCTGTTGGTCCAAATGACCTGGAAAATCTCGAGCAGAGTTGAACTGTTTAAAGAGTTTGATGGCCGCACATCGGATTGCATCATATTTCAATGTATTGGGTGTTCAAGACATGTATAGTACTTGGAAATTAAAAGAAGGACATTCCTTACTAAATCAAATTAAGATAAATGCAATCATCATCCTGACCACCAGCAATTTAAGTTTTGAAACAGATGCCCAGCGAGAGGCTCAATCATAACAAATACAACAATAAACATGACTTACTTCAGGTTGTTGCATAGGTTTTACCTTTTTCCATCAAAGTTCTTCTTAAAGTTGTTGCTGCAACAGTGATCTTTTAGTGATTGCATCCCAACGTAGAAACCAGAGAGTCGTTATTTGGTGTTGTCTTTTTGATTGTTGTTGTTCATCGACGGCTGGTTGTCCAAATGATCTGGAAATACTTGAGCAGAGTTAAATAATTTGATGGTCGAGAATCAGACTGCATCGAATTTCAATCTATAGGGCGTTCTAAGACACTATTAATATTTGGACATTAAAAAGGGACGCATGCGTTGCTAAACCAAATGCAAGATAGATTCAACTATAGGCGCGACCATCAGCAATTTAGGTTTTGAAATAAAATCATAAAAAAGCCCGACGCCAGGCAACATACATTAAAAAAACAAAAATACAATAATATACGAGACTTACTTCAGGTCGATGCACTAGTGTTAACATTTTTCTTCCAGGCTCGCCGTGGAGATCTTTCTGCCCTCCAGTGACATTGTTCTACTTCGATACATTCCTCCTCAGGATCGTTCTTTGGTGTCGTTTGTTGTTTTTCCTTGTTGTTTTTCCATGGCTGTTGGTCAAGATGTGCTGGACAATATTGAGCGGACTTAAACTGTTTAAAAATTTCGATGGTCGTAAATCTGACTGCATCGAATTTGAATCTCTTGGACGTCCAAGAAAAGGTTAATACCTGGACATAGATAACGTGCATGCGTTACTAAACCAAATGAGAGACCAATGCAATCGTTAATCACGACCACCAGAATCTTGGTATTGACCCAAACACACGCTTCACAAAAAGGCCAGCACTTGCCATAAACTTTTGAAAAATTTTGATGTTCACATATAAAATGGCATGAAATTTCAATCTAATCAAGACATGATTACTAGTAGGAAAGTAAAAGGGTGCATGCGTTACTGAACCAAATGCAAGACAGATAGCGCCGTCCAAAAGAAATCAGATTTGGAAAGATTCAATTCGAAATGAAATGATTCAAGATGAGATTTAAAAATAAATTTATATCCAAGAGTGCCAACGTCATGCCACAACACCCAATTGTCTTAAACCTTTGAAAAGGGGAGCAAGTTACTACACAATAACTTTATTATAGATACATCAACCTGTCATGATCGTATCAAGCTATATATGAATCCTAAATTGATGTATAAAATTAACATTTGAAATATTGTATTTCTACTGACAATTTAATGTCGAAATAATATAATTTTTAGGGTTAGAGTTGATAAAAATTCTGTTCTACTTTCTATTACAAAATTTTCTTGAAACAACGTCAAAAGTGAATTGAAATTTCAGTTGAATCGATTTTTTCTGGCTTCATAATTTTAACATAAATTTTTATATAAAATAATACAAGTATTACTTGAACAAATAATTACGAAATTTTACCTTGTTCCATAGCAAGATAACTATTACCATTACAAGAATCTGATGGATGAAGACTTCAGTTAGCTGAACAAACTAAATCCGATTTATCAACTGATTGAGAACTAAAAATGCAATAAATAATTTCATGTTGGTATCGGTGGTAAGTTTGAAAAGAGCATTTTGATCATTACAACTGCTGATTCTGGCAAACAGATTACCGCAAAATATGGCATATATATTTTCTGTTCTGGAAGCTCTCGAAATAACTCAATATCAATGCTTAAATTTGGGTTCATATCACTAAAATTAGTCTTTAGCGGATTGTCTCTATAATAATAAATTGATGATAAATATGATATGGCAAAGTTGGAGATTGTATGGATGCGAATGTTCCTTTTTATACAGCATATTGGAGTTCGGAATCTAAAGTGTCAAAAAAAGGCAAGATTTGAGGGCCTTTTTATCTTCACAGACTTCACAGCCTCCTAGACTGTCAAGACTTAAGAACGACATGAGTAACCATACTACAAAAAAATTCAATAATAGATTTTCAAAAGAGGATTTACCGCGTTTGAATCATCGGTCCATGGGTGAGATAATCGCGCATTTGGTTACATTTAAACACAGTAAATTAGCATTGCTTCGGAAAAATGTTGGAATAAAAAAACCCTTGCTGATTAATCTTATTGTGAATATTGTGGCCCGGTGTATGGGAAAAAGTCCTACAATACTAGAGTCTCCCACAAGAAATTTCAAATTAACATTTGGGATAACCTTAATTTTAATAGTTCAATTATACCCTAGCAATTTTGCACTTTCAAATGCAACACATACCAATTTCATATTTAATATAAGTTTATACGCCTCAGTAACAGAAAACTAAATATGTGCAAATATCAGCAGTCTTTACATTAACAAATCAAATTTTTAATTTCCTGTATCCTTACCTCTGACTTCAGTCTGACCTCATCTTCATTGCGTCAATCTCTCCAATGAATATTTCCTAAGATTAAAATATTAAATTATTAGATTTTTAACTTGTTAAACAACTTGCGGTGCTCAGAAATCTAGCTGTAAGGTTCTCATGAGTCTCATGCAGGGTGCTAGAGTGCAAATCATAAAAAAGAACTCCGCGAACGTAGTGGTAACCCTTACAATATTCATTGTTCGAAGAAAGTTTCTCAACAATTTATTTCTCGGTACAGTAACAAAGTAAAGCAAATGGAGAGACAGTAACCAATCTCTTCTGGCAGATTTGGGCATGTACATGGACAAAATTGAGCTAGTCACACGCACTAGTGTATCTAGTGTATACAAGCTTCCGTTTTTTATTCAAAACCAATCCAAGCAAACAAAAGCTTAATTAGCAAAACGCGATTTCGCAATCGTATCACCATGCCAACTAGGTCAAATTATATTCACCAGTTCACCTTGACAGGCAAAACATGTTGAACAGTTGAATGTTGGGCGAAGTATCACAGCTCTGTACTGGCACACATAAATTCACATAATTACCTTACTGAAAAGCAGGGGAAATTTACGATGACCAATTAATTGGGAGTGCAAGGTACTCTTGCGTCGGATAAGGGGAGAGAGAAAAAGAGCAAGGAGTGGTCAGTGCAAAATCCTGTCGCATCCTGTCGCAAGAACGTAGTAAATTATATCAACTCTCTACTCAATTTTCTCATTTTCTCATAAACTCTCTCTTCCTCTCTCATTAATTTTCAATTGAAAAACACCCACGCTTGGCATCCCACTTTCCAAATCGGAACGCATGTGTTATTGATGAACTACCTTATATAAGCCATCGTACTGAATCGTATCATACCGGAATTGGTTTCCGACATACTGAACTATAATTCTGCTGAACAATTTTCCGCGCCTGACGCACCACAACGGTTATCACTAGCGAGATTTAACGTCCGCCAAACCCGCATTTTGTCCTCTACCTCGCAATTTTGATCTTCGTTGGAAGGATTTCGTTAGTCTTGACCGTGGAGATTACGAAAAATCATTCCTCAAGCGTTTTTAGACATTTCAGTTCGAAAATTACAAAAATACTACTAAAACACAGTAAATTTATCAGCATTTATTTTGATTTCCAATCTTTTTTGGAATTAAAATGTGTTCCACAAGTGTAATCGCTCCATCAAAGGCGTAGTTATTGTCTTGACTTCATTCATTTATCATTTACTATTTTGGTATTTAAGCCTCACTTTTGATATATGCTTTCAGCGATTATTGTTCGCAGTGTTACTAGATTTTTACGTAGGCTATAAAGGTACTTTAAATGACTACCCCATCGCACAGTATCGTACTATTGCACAATATGCATATCTTAGGGTATTGTTTTTATAATTTCGTAGATTATTTTAGGATAACTTGCTAGCACGTCCCCATGAGTCTAACCCATCTACTGGGATGGGCATATACGTAAAACCTGCTATGCAAGTGTGCTGAGCGCGGGAGATATCCCATGTGGGAAGAGTACTTGCTGACAGAAAATTAAAGAACGCTGTTATTAATCAAATGTTAAGATACGGTGAAACCAATCATATCAATATACCTGATACAAGGCAAGGATTTGTATTTGTTGTGAAGTCGCTATTCCCAATGCCCCAGTATTCAGAAACGAGTTTGATCAAGTATAGATAAGGTCACCTAATGACGCCAAAAATATTTTTAAAATATATACACTGAAAAACACTTTTAATCTTACACAATAATATTTCATTGTCAGAAAAGTTCGCACTTGACACGTGGAGCGCAATGGGAAAATATTTACCCTGTTGTCCACAAGACAAATCTGAAATTAAAATATTTTCATTGTAGCAAAAAAATCTTTTTTCCCATTGTAGCAAAAAAGGATCTATCAGCCAATTTCACATTTTTCAATCTAGGTGATTTTCATTTTTTAAGGTTTTACCAATAAGTTTAATTTGCAATTTTTGCAGATGATATTGTTACCAATTCATAAGAAAACTTCTTATTGTCTATTCACAAGGACATCCAACCTAGCAGATTGAATCAGCGTTACAATAAAAACGCATGTTTCATACTAATAATTAGTAAGCAGAGAAATATCGGTTTTTCTAGTTTCAATAAAATATTACAATATATATGAATATTACAAATATGTGATTACAAAATAAAAGTCACAATTTAAAAAATTTCAAGTAGGTGAAATAGTAAAACTTCTAAAAAATTTACATGTTTTCCGATTTGAAAAATGAGTTAGCAGCTGCCTGCAACTCGGAATAATGTTTGTAAGGTTTTGGGACAATTGCAATATAATTTAGGTTACGGGTTTGTTTATTAAATATGAAAGTCATAAGGCAAAACAAAATAATCAAACTTTATAATTGATTCATTTGAAATTTTTCACAGCAATTTGGTTTAGTACATAACTAATATATCAGATTTCGGAAGTATCTCAAAACGGCTGTTTGCTTCTTTTGTGGTTAATTCACAGAGATACCTTAAACACTGTTTCATTCATATTTTACTCAAAATAAATAAATTATTAATTACACTTTCAACTCCAAAACAACAGTTTTTGTTTACAAAACCAATGTGAAAATAATTAATAGTTATAGAAAAAAAAATCTAATAGTTCACAGTTATGATGTACATGAGCTAATGCTATTTAAATTCATTGGTGACAACAGTTCTGTTCAGTAAAAGCTTAAGATACTAACCATGATCGAACAGAAAAACTATAATATGATAGCCCTATATTTCGTAAGTGGCGACATCATGATTCGATTTACGGGACTTAAAGGGGCTTGAAAGGATCAAATTGAACACCATCATAGAAAATTTAAATTCTTAACAGTAGTAATTTTCTGTTACAGAATAGTCCAAACATATTTTGTACGTGTCGTAAGAGGCACCTAGGAGAAAGCCACCCAGGGCAGATACCACTAACCGCACTTTGTCATAGCAGCTTTTCCGCTTGAGAGTGCAGTGGCTGGTACTATGTCTTGCACTAACCTTTGCTGTTAAGTGGCCGTTAGTTGGTTCCTTATTGGCACCTTTTCCCTGCTCTGGAGTGAATTTGAATAAATAAAATGCTTCAATGCCAAGTTTCGATCAAATTTGCAAATATAGTGGAATTTAAACTCATCCTATAAATAATCAATTCGAATTCAGAGAGGCATGCACATGTTTTGCACTTCATTAATATATCTGAATATTAGATTCGATAGTTTAACAAATGTGTGTAAATAAATATCCCATGAAGAATTGTATATTTCAAGCCAATAGAAAAAAATCCAACGTACCAGAACGGTGAACAAAAATCTTGAACAGAAGTATATTCTGAAGAATTTAATTAGAAATAAAATGATTTAAAATAATTGAATCTGAAAGGGGATCTGCAACAGCATCAAAATAAATAGCGGAGATTCCACCATATGGAGTATTTGGTGATGCCCCACATACCTGATCAACCTCGGAAAACATATCATTATTGTGTTCACAATTTTGTATCGTAATGTACAACCAACGATTTTTTTACCATTCCTATCAACAAAAAGTACATTTCTATTCAACCTTGAAATATTTTAACACAAATATCAACAAATAATACTGATAGAAATAGCTTCAAGACTCCACATTTACTGTCTTTCTCCCTATTTTATTCAAGGAGCAATATTAAGTATAAAATAAAATTTCATCATATTTCAAACAACTCATTTGAGCACAATGAGTATGCAAAGGTGACTACTGATCAATTTTACTCATGAACATAAAAGTCAATCTCGTACCTTTTCAAAAATAATTAAGATCAGAAATTTGGTCCCTAATGTATAGCGTTCCATTCAAGGCATGCAGTGAACATTGGAATGTTTTTATTGAAGGCTTGAAACATGGGGAAATTCGCAAATACCCAAAAAGGGGATTTTCAATGAAAAGCGTCCAAAAAAAACCAACAAAAAAATATTGTGAGGAGGTGCGAACTTTTTATATTTCTTGCTGCTGCTAGTATCACATTTTGCAAAGGCTATTTTTGCTATATAGGTGATAAATATTCAGTGTTGATCAAGCACTGTTTCTGTCTTTAAAACTTTAAAAGTTGGACTAAAAGGAATGACATCATACGAAGTAAAAGAAAAAAATACTCACACAGACAACATAAAACTGCCTACACCATGACAGCAAAACTGGAAGGACTTGTGTACGGACAAATGGAAATGAAATGACACATTAGCAGCCTCCAAAAGTTTACCTGATATGTTTAAATGGATGATTGAGCACTTACAAATAAAAATAATATTAATTAGGTCTGTATGTGATATAATAATCTATATCAGTTGTTGTGAAGAGCACAGACTCTGTTATTGATCTTATGTGCAGCTGGTATTTGGCTATGATTTCGAAAATCTAATAAAGGACATAATGAATCAACATCTGGGAACCCATTTACATAGAAGAACAGACTCATGAAAAAGCAGTAGTGGATGATTTTGCCAGGGCCTAGGATGGTTATCAATCACTGAACTCTGCAGTTATTAACACAACGACATCGCAAATTGAAGATATCTCGACTAGAGGGTGCTCGCGGGTATGGCCAGCAATACCATGCACTTCACTCAAACCAGGTATAATGATTTGGATAGGTTTGTCTGAACCGAAAAGAATATATTCTCCAAATGTACTAACCCTATTCCATCTATAAAAGTGGTCACAGGGGTGACCCACCGAAAAAGGCTAAACTACAAACTAAATATGGGGCCTGTTAATTGAATTCATTTTTCAATAGAGATAAAAGCAGTCACAATTGAACTATCTAACAGTGTTAACTCCACCACCCCAGGTCCATAAGACACCTCAGTCTTCAGGACCAATATTTACCCAAATTATTACTTCTTACTTGGACATACTTCTTAATGATATTTCTTCATGGAATATAAGCAGTCTTCTAACAATCTGAAAAACATCTAATAATATCATTCAAAACAAAATTAAAGAAATCTGCTATTGTAAAGACAAAAGATAAAAAGCACCATAGGAGTACTTTCTATCATCAACATCTATAGAATTGTTACATTGGACGAGAAAGAAGATTTTGGACGAGAAAGAAGATTTTAGCAAAATATAATTACAAAGTAAAATCAATACAAAGATATTTTCATGATACCGTAGTTCTGAAGTCTATGTGTGCTACATCAGCTAATAATGATAACATTCTTTAGAAATTAAAAAAATGTGTTCCATCAGAAAAATTTCTTAAAAAGCTCTTAGTAAAACTAAAAAGTATACTCTATTATTATCCGTAAAAACCTTCTAGCATAAGCTTCCGCTATTTACGGTTGTGCTCAGAGTTCTCTGAACCACCCGAAAAAACGGACTTGCATGCGTTAGAACCTTAAAGAAAATATTACCTGCCCTGAACAACTTAAAATAGCTACTACTTTATTTTGTGTACAAACGCTCTTTGCTGAGATTGGGTTAAAAGGCATTCGTGCTTCGAGTTTCATGCTTGGTAAATTGCAAAAATAACTTTGTAGAATCACACATATATCATAGCTTCCAAAATAAGCCCCTAAATTAAGTTCCATTATCTATTATCAATAGCGTAAAACATATTTCATGTGGAATTTGAGAAAACTACTATTCAAAATTTAAAATTATTTTGCACGAGATATGACTGAAACAGTGTTCAAGATACATGAATAATCCTGCAATATACGAACATAAAATAAATACTGATACAATGATTTTGATATTTTAAAGTAGAGCATAATATAGAACTATGAAAATTATTTTCCAATATTATATTCCTTTTGTTACAACCATTGACTGATGCATATTACATTTTTTATTTATTTATTCATAGCATAGTGTTTATTTATTTTATGACAGTTTTTCTGGTTCAATGAGATTGCTTCACAACATTTTATTCAACGGATTTTTATTATTTTGTCATTTTCTTCGGCACATGATCATAGTATACTTGCTTTAAATTCATTTAGGAAAATTTAGAAAATACAAAAATGACAGTGCCTTAAAAACATATCATTTCATAAAAAAGAGTAAAATATCAATGTTCGAGGAGAGTGGGGTATAACTTAATCAGTTTGGTAGAACATGGAAGGTAAAGAATCAAAATCCATTCAGCAAAAAGTAAAGTAAATGAAGTCTGGGAAATTTCATCTCTTTTTATCTGTGCTAATTTTCTATATCATAATAGAATTCCATTGTTGGAACTACAGTAAATGCAATATCTAAAAACAAAATTGCATGAATAACAATGCACTTAGAAATTTTGTTGGTAAATTTTTATCTCGAAATAAAGAAAGGGGTGTGGTCGAACCAATGCACATTGAGCATTTCTAAAAAAATTGATTTGGTCGAGACTACAAGAGATGCAGATTATTGCAGGGTAAAATAAGCGCAAAAATAGTAATTCAAAAAATATTACGAAATGCTTCAAATTTATGATTTGGTGGGAAAATACCATCTTGCCAAGGTCCTGTTCAAAAGGGAATGGGTAATATTTCAATGGTTTTTATAATGAATGGGAAGACAAATGTCTGAAAGTAATTCTAGCAGTGAAAACTAGACTACTCATTGAAATTTACTAACTTTGCTCTATTTCCTAAATTTTATAGTACCGCAAGTTCAAACCCATTGCAGCTTGTTTTCAAAATTTAATGCTAGATAGGATTTCACCAGGGTTTATCATGGGGCACCAAATATATGCATAGTGGGTACAACATTTTTGCAGTATACTTCATTTCGCATGAGATAATAAGCATATTATAACATAGATAATAGATTGGGCTGCATTAGTTTGAAGCAGCAATGGCATCGCGTGTCATGTAAAATATGATCCCAACAATGTTCCATACATTCAACAAAAAGCAATAAAGCAATTCAAATATCAGTACAAAATTAATATTTACTAAATTGAATAAACACTTTTTTACATGGCAAAGTCATCAAACTATGGAACAACTGTCATAAAAGTTTATGGAAGTTGTTACAAAGATAAAAATGGAATGCCACGAAGACGTGGAACTATGGGTTTGAAAATATAATTTTCACAGCGACAAACAGTATTATACCCATAGAAATTCTTGAATTTTTTAAACCAGGAAAATATTCCTACAAATGCATGGTTGTACCGTAACCCAATTGTCTATTAAAAGGCCAAATAACTTACCACATACCATACGATTTTTATAGAATTTGGTCATTTGAGCAGCAATCCGAATTCTAAATCGCATATGACATATTCAACAATTTTTAATTTTTGAAGGGGAGAAGAATTCCAGGGCACTTATATATTGTATTCTTTAATTAGAAGGGGTGGTTCAAAACAAACCTCTTGTGGCGGCAGTAGAGAGCAGAAGTTTTCAAGAAATTTATTTGGTCAGACTCAATTAGTTGCATTGAACAATTAAATTATTAAATTAAACATACAATCAAAAAGGTTTATTTAAAGTTCAAATTTATAAATATACATGCATCGACAATGCATATAAATAACACATCCAACATTCGCCTAAAGCTTTTTGTGGTCCAAAGGGAGTTTCGAATAAATAGGGTTTCTCTATCATGTGGGGAAGTAGTAAAAAAAAAACTTTCAAAAAATTTATTTGGTCGGGCACAAGATATGCATTTAAAAAAAATAAAAAAATAAAAAAATACACAAAGTTATGAAACTCAAAAGATGATGAAATATTTGAAGGACAAGAATAAATCGAAATAGTACACAGAAGTACAAATCTTGAAGTACATTACACAAATTAAGGTTGCAATAGTTAAATTTGCTAAGAGATGGGAAATAATTCAATTGCTTTAACACTACATGAAAAGTAAAATTTCTAAATTCTTTGACAGTGAAATTACCAAGAACTTTTATTCTAGATTCATTGCCTCTACTCGAGACCTTATATAAATTTTTGTACACATTTAACCACTTTAGTAGTATTCTAAATTCCTTGTCACCACTTATGGCTTTAATCCACAAAGGATCCCAAACAGGAACATATTGGACTGGATTGGATATTCTACACAGCTTTTTCCATCACTATGGCTGTATAATAATCACCCATTCAATAGACCAGGGTGATTTCTTGGCGGATAAAATTACAGGTAATGCATCATTCTAGAAACAGCTCAAGCTATTTCAACTAAAAAGCAACATACTTTATAGACAGAACCAAACACAACATTCAGCAAATCAGATTAAGACTTTTCTGCATAGCCAAATAAATTCACTTGAAACTTGAAGTCGGCAAACTTCGGAACAACCGTCAAATTTATATTTGTTTGACTGCTGTTGTGAAGCTGCCAGGATGGGAAACTAATCGGGATTAAATAAAATTTTCACTGCAAGAAAAAAAAATTGAACGGTTATCAACTCAGCAGTGCTCGATTAACATAAAATTTTGATAAAATTTATTATACAGACTACCACTAACTGAACGAAGCATAAAATGCATAACAAACGAGAATTAAATAGGACACACATTATATTCATTGAGGGATTTTTCTTATTCTTTAAAAATGGGGTGCAAAATAATTGGGCATCTTATGGAAGTAACAAGGAGACTTTCAAGAAATTTATTTCGCTAGACATACTAAAAATTCTTATCGAAAAACAACACGAAACAAAACAGGAAATATGGAACAAGAAATTTAAAACCTAAGGTTTAAAAAGGTTGCAAAAAGTTCAAGACATTTCACAAATCAGTATCACAAAAAAGTAATACATTTTCACGAGGATTTAGGATTTTGTGGTACTGCATGAAGAGGGAAGTAGGTGAAATCTGTATCTGGCAGGAATACCAGATGAATCATTAAATTTTGATAAATTTGGCAATTTTCTTTTCAAGTTTTGCTGGATAATGATTTTGCAGTAATTTTAAGTGCTTATCTTTACACACGAGTGTCACTGACAATTTTGAAAATGCTTTGATCCTGGAAGCCAATTGGACCAATGTTGACAGGGGGAAGTCAATATTACAAGCAAAATTGGAATAAAACATTATAACAAAACAAGAGTATAGAGTATAGTATAAAGTTAGCAGTTTCAAGATAGAAGATATCTGCATGAAAACAGCATTCACTGAATTGAATAAAGAAAGACTTCTCTGCATGGCCGAATAAATTCACTTGAAACTAATTTATCAAACCACGGAACAACCGTCAAATTAGTTTGACAGCTGTTGCGAGGATGACCGGAGGTGAGGTGATTTGATTTTAATTATAATATTCCACTGCAAAAACAATAATTCATTTTCGAAATGGCCAGCAAAACTAGTGCAAGAGATTTTTATAGAATTCGCTTTGCCGAACTATTGGAAATGGATACATAGCAATACATAAAATTATTAACAACCAGGAATCGGATTTTTGTATACAAGCTGTTAGATATTTGTCACCAAGCTATCTTTTCTGAATGAGAAGGCTCGAAGCAATGTTATTTCCATCATGTCAGAACTCATCAAGGAGATTTAAGGAATTTATTCGGTCGGGCATACAAGGAAGTAATTGGAAAGCAACACTGAACAGCATAAGATAGCATGAGAGAATATAAATTAACTGAAAAATATAAAATTGGAAATATGATATCATTACAAAAAAGAGTTTAGTTGAGTTTGCAGTTTTAAGATAGAAAATATCTGCATGAAAACAGCATTCATGAACTGAACAAAGACTTCTCCGCATGGCCAAATAAATTAACTTGAAACCAATTTATCAAACTACGGAACAACTGTCAAATTTGTTTGACAGCTGTTGCGAGGATGACAGGAGATGAGATGAATTGATTTTAATATTAAAATTTCAATTCCAAAACAATATTCCATTGTTGAGATGGCCAGCAAAACTCATGCAAGAGATTTTTATGGAATTCGCTTTGCTGAACTATTGGAAATGAATACATAGCAATACATAAAATTATTAACACCCAGGAATCAGATTGTTGCATATAAACTGATGACATTCTTGTTAAGGTATCTATTGGTTTTCTAAATGAGAGGGCTCAAACCAATTCGTCATTTCCTTAGTGTTGGAACGCATCAAAGAAATTTAAGGAATTTATTTGGTCGGGCGTACAAGGAATTAATTGGAAAACAAACACTGAACAACATATTATAGTCAAATAGAATATTAATTATCTAAAAAAAATATTTCACATAATGCACAATAATAAAGTCTTTTGGGGAGAAGACTTAACTGATTTTTATCCACTGCAGTAAATTTCAGGAATGTATAACGACACATTAGTAAGTACAATTTCAACTGAGACTTACAACGCAGAGAAAAATTGGGGTTTTAAAATGATGATTTGTTTTTAACAAAGAGCAATATATTTTAGACACATATTAAAAAAAATAACATTCACTGAAACTAATAAAGAGCTTTTTTGTGTGACAGAACAGATTGTGAAAACAAAGTTTTGGAAATAAGAAACAATCATTTTTTATGGCACTGTTGGGAGGAATATATTTTGGGAGGGAAAACCTTGGGTCACAGTGGCATTTTTGAAACGACTATTATTCACACATTTAAAAGAGTGAAAGTTTTTTTCTTAGGACAAAATTCTATATTTCCGCTATTGGAATAGATGAATGATACTGAGCTTTTTATTGCGAAATTCATTATTGGGAAGGCCAACACAACTCAATTCTCCATGTTGACAAATCCTTATTAGGATTTGAATACAAAAATATATTCATAAAACGTGCTTTGTTGGGAAGCAGATATGAATGAGCAGCGTTTTTCCAGGACAAAGCGTGGATTGCACAACGATAAGAAATCCAATTGATGTAACACCTTCAATGAGCATTATAAGAATTTAGTCTTCCAGATAGGGGTGGGGAAGGGGGTTAATATAAAGTGTATCACCTTACTGAGAGTTGTGATGCCACATTGCGAATCTTCAAGGAATTTATTTGGTAAGCAGAACAAGAGATGCACCGAAAAACTATAGTGACCAGCTGAATGTAAAGTGCAAAGCAAACATAGTTATTCTGTATAGCTGAAATTTGGCAGTAGAATATTAATATCATTATCAATAACTAATTAAAAAGAATAATAATTAAAATTAATAGGCTTGCGGCAGTCAAGATTGGAGTGGAATTGAAAATATCTCCTCCATGAGTTTTCTAATGCATGGACAGTCAAAGATGTTAAGATGTTAGAAATTTGATAACGAAAACTTTATATTTTCATCAATTTTTCTGTCAATTTAACCATTCCGATGGGATTCAGGAATGTATGCCTATACATTGGAAGTATACACAATACTGATTCACAAGTACTTTTAACAGGGAACACGATTTAGATTAATTGCTTGACAGATGATGCTAGTTTTGCTGCGCAGATAGAAAATTGAGATAAAGGGATCAATTGTAATTTTCACATATGATTGTAGCAACGTTATAAATTTCAAAATAAAACTAAGTATTTCAGACAGAGCATAATGACACAAAAATACTATTTACTTGATTATATAAAATTTTTCTGACCAAACAAATTCACTTGAAACGAAGTTACGGAACAACAGTCATATTTGCTTATGACTGTGGTTGCAGGACATTTTTTGCGAGATGGTGGAATTGATAATCAATACTAACATAGGTTTAAGGTTAGGTTTACCGTAAGGTTTAAGGTTTAAGTTTCATTTCAGTAAATTCAAATTTGTTGGACTAAGAGAGATAAATTGGAAATGCAAAAAAAAAAAGCATGAAATGAAATTTGAAAAATCCATAATGCATCAAAATGTTTGAAAAAACTAATTTCTCTACCATGGCATCGGATTAAACAAGTTTTCCATAGAATTTATTTGGTCGTAATCTAAATGCATCAAAAAATAACTTTGGACACTATATAAAACACATTCAGAATAATATTCAATTACACTCATACACCTAAAAAATTTTTGAAGGTTTGGAAAATTTGTAGGAGATTCGGGAGAGAAATTTCAATGATTCTGAACTGAATAAAACATCTGTGTAAAGAATCTAGAATCTTATTATTATTTTTGAATGAGGAACGGTTTTCTGAACAGGAGGAAGTCTTTCTACAGAGTGAAAATTTTGAAACATGCTATAATTCGCATGAATGCTTGTTTTCTAAGCTATGGGATAAAGCATAAGATAAGCTAACCTAATTATGTTAATTTTTTTAAAGGAAAATATATGCACCATTCAGCATTAATAGAAGCACTGAAAAATATTTTTAATCTTAAACAAAAATATTTCATAGCAGAAAGTTTGCAAAAACGTAAACCGAGAACGCAACAGGAAAATATTTTACTTGTTATCTGCATCACAAGACGAATCTGAAATATTTTCAATGGACCAGTCAATTTTGAATTTTTCAGTCTAGGCAATTCGCATTTTTTTGGTTATCAGAAATTTCCCATTGCGCTATGAAAGTAAGTTTAGTACTGTATCTAACACATATGTCCGATAATGTCCTTCAGCACTGTTTCATTCATAAATTCAGATATTTTTCAACATAAATATTTTTCAATAACACCAATTCTAGAACAATTAATAGTTACAACCAAAACATGATCACAATATAATAGGCATCTGTTCATTCATTCATTCATGTATATGAACGGACACTAAATAAATAAATTTAAGGGCCTATAACATTCTGTATTAGACCGCTCAGTGAAAGCTATACGATCCTAAATATAATCAAAACAGAAATATCATATTGTGTCGACTTAAGTACATACCTTATCAGTGGTGACATGCATGTCATTCATTCATTAAAACATAAGTTACTAATATATGCACAGTAGTTTTGATAGTTTCATAACCATACAAATACGTATATGAATGAAAGGCACATTTTCACAGGAAAAAGTCAATTTCAGGCAAATTGGAACATAAGTTCCAAATTTTTAACAAACATGAACAGTGAACAAAAAAATGTTTTATGAATTTCCAAAACAAAATCAGATGTGGAAAGATTAAATTCGAAATGAAATGATTCAAGTGAACATTTAAAAATAAATGCATATCCAAGAGTGCCAACGACACCCAACTGTCTTAAACCTTTGAATAGGGGAGCAAGTTACTACACAATAACTTTATTATAGATACATCAACCTGTCATGATCGTTTAAGCTATATATGTATTCTAAATTGATGTGGGAAATAAACTTTGAACTAATGTATTTCTACAGACAATCTAATTTAATATAATATAATTTTTAGGGTCAAGTTGATAAAAATTCTGTTCTACTTTCTAATACAAAATTTCCCTGAAACAACGTCATAAGTAAATTGAAATTCCAGTTGAATTGATTTTGTCTAACTTCAATAATTTTAACATCAATTTTTACACAACATAATACAAGTAATACGTGAACATATAATTACAAAATTTTACCTTGTTCCATAGCAAGATTACCATTACCATTACAAGAATCTGATGGATGAAGACTTCATAAAGCTGAACAAACCACTCAACCCAGGGTGCAATAAATTGAGTAGGCTAAGCCGAACAGGAAAAGGTGTTATCTTTCAAGTAATTGTAACCCTGTCCGTCTATAAGTGGCCGCTGTTGCAGGGCCTCGAGCAGGGTGATCTACCTTAAAAAGTGGCTATAAAAAAAATCAGATTTAGCATCTGATAGTACTAAAAATGCAAAAAATAATTTCATATTAGTATTGGTGGTAAATTTAAGATTATTTCGATCATTAGAACCGGAGCTGCAGGCAAAGAGTCGTGAATTCTGTCAAATATTTCCAAATGTTGGTTCTTGCAAACGGATTCTATATATTTTCTGTACAAGACGTAGTACTCATAATAACTTAATTGATGTTTAAATTTGGGGTCACATCACCAAAATTTTATTTAGCGTATTGTCTCTATAATAATAATAAATTGATGATAAATATCGCGCGGTAAAGTTGGAGATTGTATGGATGCTAATGTTTCTTTTTATACAGTATATTAGAGTTCGAAATCGAAAGTGTCAAAAAAGGCAAGATTTGAGGGGTTTTGTATCTTCAGACTTCACAGCCTTCTAGACTGTCAAGACTCCAGGACGGCATGAGTAACCACACTATAAAAAAGAAAATTCATTGCTAGATTTTCAAGAGAGGATTTGTAGTGTTTGGATCATCAGTCCATTGGTGAGATAATCGCACATTCGGTTACATTTCAACACAGTTAATTAGCCTTGCTTTCGAAAAATGGAGTAGAAAAACATTTGCTTATTAATCTTATTGTGATTACTGTGACCAGGTATATGGGAATAAGTCTTATAATACTGGCTTCTCCTACAAGAAATTTCCGATCAACATTTGGGATAACCTTAACTTTAAAACTTCAAATATTAAATTTTAACAATTTTGCAATTTCGATATATTTTAGTATATATAATTTAGTATATAAGTTTATTCGCCTCATTAACAGCAAACTTATTTGCATATATCAGCAGTTTATGCATTGACAAATCATATTCAAAGTTTTCTGAATTCTTACCCCTGACTGGCTGACCTTGGTGCAACATTCATGCTTTCAATGCAAAAAGTCTGGGCAGAAATCCTGTAATTTTAGCTGTATGGGGTCAATCTGTCTTTTTTGCGTTAATCTCTCCTATGAAAATTTCCCAAGGTTGAGGTAATAAATTATTAGACGTTTAATTTCTTTAGTTCAAATCATAAATGAGAACTTGCGAACGTAGTGGTATCCCTTATACAGCATAGATTTTGAAAATATTATATTTTATCGTTGTTTGAAAAAAGTTTCTCAACAAATTATTTTTCGGTACAGTAACAAAGTAATGCAAATGAGGCAGTAACGAGTCTCTTCTGGCCAATTTGGGCATGTACATGGACAAAATTGAGCTAGTCACACGCCCTAGTATATACATGCTTGTTTTTTTTATTCAAAATCAATCAGAGCAAACAAAAGCTAAGTTAGCAAAATGTGATTTCGCGTTCATATCACCATGCCAACTAGGTTAAATAATATTCACCAGTTCACCTTGACAGGCAAAACATGTTGACCAGTTGAACGCTGGGCGAAGTATCACAGCTCTGTAATGGCACACGTAAATTCACAAAAGTTACCGTGTTGCAAGCTTATCCAATCTTGAACACTTGTGTTCCAGTCATCAAGATTTATGTGCAGTTAATCCAGAATAAAACACATTACAAACAGGAAAATATACGGAATAACGATATTACGAGCTATCCTATCCAACCCGATATTCAACGAGCTAACCAACCAGCTAACTCTAACTGCCTAAAGTGCTAAACAAAGCGCTTGTTTACAAGAACGACTGCCGTCCCTATATCAAAACCCGGGGAAATTTACGATTACGAAATAATTGGGAGTGCGACGAATTACTCTTGCGTCGGGATAAAGAGGAGAGAAAAATAGCGATGAGTGTTCAGAGCAAAGTCCTGACGCATGATTCAAAGATCACGAGAACGTGGTAAATTGTATCTTCTCTCTTTCTCAATTTTCTCATAAACTCTCTCTTTAATTTTCAATTGAAAAGCACCCACGCTCCAAATCGGAAAACAAGTGTTTTCGATGATATACCTTTTATAAGCCATCGTACTGCTGGTCTTAAATTTGTTTCCGACATACTGAACTAAAATTCTGCTGAACAATTTTCTGCGCCTGACGCACCACAACGAGCATCACTAGCGAGATTTAATGTCCGCCAAACCACATTTTGTCCTCTGCCTCGCAATTTTGAAGTTATAGATCTTCGTTGGATTTCCGTGTCTCGATCGTGCAGATTACCATAAATGATTCCTCAGCGTTTCTAGACATTTCGGTTCGAAAATTACATAAATACTACTAAAACGCAGTAAATTTGTCTGCATTTAGTTTGATTTCAAATCTTTTTTGGAATTAAAATGTGTTCCACAAGTATACTCGCTCCATCCAAGGCGTAGTTATTGTGTAACTTCATTCCTTTATCATTTACAATTTTGTTATTTAGGCCTCACTTTTGATATATGCTTTCAGAGATTATTGTTCGCAGTGTTGGTAGATTTTTACGTAGGCTATAAAGGTACTTTAAATGACTAGGATAACTTGCTTAGACGTCTCTGTGAGTCTAACCCATCTACTGGGATGGGCATATACGCAAAACCTGCAGACACATTTGTTTTAGGTTTCAGCTATGCAAGAGTGCGGAGCGCGGGAGATATCCCACTGTTACTGTCAAATGTTAATATACGGTGAAACCAATCATATCAATATACCTGATACAAGGCAAGAATTTGTATTTGATTTGAACTCTCTATCCCCAATGCCCCAGTATTCAAAAACAGGGGGATTTCAGATTTCAGATCTTATTTCTTTTCCAATCATAATATTGAATATTCACAGACAGGCCAAAATATTGTCGCTCTGAAGCAAAAGTCTTGTATTGAGATTCTACCTTTTTTCTTTTTGTTACTAAGTCTTATTGGGATTCTAGGTACATATATCATTAGATGGAACAGAAAGAGTGTAAATATATGCTTCGAATCGGATTCGACTCAGTCCTGACATAAATACACCAATTGCAATTCCAAGACTCAAACAGCTGTCTGTCCCAAGCATAGCCCATAACAAACTCTCCTTTTTCTTTGGGCCTCTGCTTTTTCGGCCTCGTGTCCCCACTTAGCGCCCAATTGCTGCAGGAGGTTATGGATTTGTGCGGGCCGTTAGCGTTTACTACAATTCGTAGAGCGTCAATATAACCCGGATCAGTACCAACAGGTTGGGTGACTTTGATAGAAAAGAATATATACAAGCTCAATATCAATGACTTTTGTGCATTGACTTTTCTGAAATGAAACATTTCAAATTTGCTCACCTTAAGCTTATCATATTTTACAACTTCCTTTTCAGACGGATGCTCATAATCTCGTTATGTTGCACCACGATAGCCTAACGCTAGGAGTCATACCAGTATAAAATAATTGTCTATTCGGTGGTGTAAAATCTGAGGGAGGAAACGAAGAAATAACATTAAATTATTTTTGTATCCCAACTTGCGTACCGACGGCCCTTTTGTTACAAAAAGATAAAATTCTAGGGACAAACAATATAAGACTTTATATAATAGGTTATTACATGATGAAAACGAGAGAAAACTTTACTTATTTTGCAGATATTCTTGTTAAAATCCCAAAATCCTGCAGGAAGGACAGACCCTTCAAAAATCTTAAAGGAAACTAGAAAATACTAAAGTATACCTTAATATTTTAAAATTGTTATCATGCAACAAATGCTACAAAAAATGGAGAATAAACTATTTGATATCTAATCTTATCAAAGTCGCTCAACAACGAGTTCAAAAAGGGCGACATGGTTTTACCATCGCCCATGGGCGAGGAAGACTCACTGCACTTTAACAAAGAAGTTCACTTGCGTCAGTAATGTTTTCCGCATGTATTGCAGTAAATTGTTTTTTTAGGCACTCTACTCAGACCTTTTTCAGAATGAATTCCAGTAAAATGAGAAGTCGCCCGCTTTTATCAGGAAATCATCACAGTGGTATGTGCATTAGGCCTGACATACATACCCTCAGGACTAAATTGTTAGGTCCATGTTTCATTTCACACACAAAAAAGTACTCTACAGAGAATAGTTTATGTTCAAATGCTAATTACTATTTCCTTTTAACCGTTTGTCTCCTCAACACTACAATCAAACGCTTTGTACGTTCTGCATTTTTTTGATGGAAACATGTAAAGAGGAATACCATCACGATGGAACAACCGTATGCAAAGTAATGTTTCCTATTTTTAAATATTACACAGTATACAATAAGCACAAACAAACAAAAGAATACTCCAGTAGTACAGCGGGACAATGAAAAGCAATAAAGCAGTGAGCACCGGGCATTTGTTACGACATTTAAAGAAATGGCAATGTGCCCACGCACCATGCCCCTTCATCGCCCTCAGACATGCGGTCTGCGTGATCAAAAATGACACAACGCATACAAAGATTGGTTCTGGATGTGAAGAAAACAATACACTCGAGAATGACCACACCTTCATGAAATGAACTATAACAAACATGTCATGCATACCTTTGCATCAACCAGGACAGATACCGCTGACTGCAGCCTATGATAGACGTTATTAATTAACTACTTAGACTGCTTTTCACACTTTGCAAACGCTTTTTTCTGTATAAGTGGCAATTATTCAGTGTTAATCAAATACTGCTTCTGTCTGAGCTTAAAAGCTGGATTAAAAAGGATGAAATCATACAAAGTAAGAAGAAAAAATACTTACAGACAGTATGGTGCTTACACCATGACAGCAAAACTGGAAGGACTTATGTACAGAGTATGTTGAGCAATGGAAATCAAATGAAACATCAGCAGCTTCAGATAGTGTCAACCCGCATTTACCTGATATGTTTAAGTAAGGGGTTGAGCCCTTATAAATAAAAATAATGTCCATTAGATCTGTATACAATATAGGATTCTATAAACATTGTTGTGAAAAAGCACAGATTCACATTTTTGATCTTATGTGCAGTTGGTAATTGGCCGAGATTTCGAAAATCTTATCCAGGACATATGGAATTAAAATCTGGGGACCTATTTATATAGAAGAACAGACTACAAGTAAAATATGTAAAAGCGGTAGAGGATGATTTCGCCTTTGCCTAGGAAGGATATCAATAACTGCACTCAGCGGTTATTAACACAATGACATCGCAAATAGAAGATATCTCGACTAGAGGGTGCAGACGGGAATGACCAGCAATATCATGCCCACCACTCCAGCCAGGTATGATGAGTTGGATAGTTTTGGCTGAACCAGAAAGAATATATTTTCCAAATCCATTAATTCTACTCCATCTATAAAAGTAGTCGCCGGGGTGAACTACCAAAAAATACTAAATTGCAAACGGTAGTTGCAATTTATATAAAACTATAAAAGTAGTCGCCGGGGTGAACTACCAAAAAATACTAAATTGCAAACGGTAGATAACAGCAGTCAAAATTGAACTCTCTGAAAGTGAACCCCACCACTCCAGGTCCAAAAGACAACTCAGTTTTCAGGAGCAACATTCAATAAAACATATTACTTCTTACTTGGACATACTTCTTAATGATATTTCTTCGTGGAATTATGAGCAGTTTTCTAACAATCTGAAAAAACATATGCATAGTATCAATTAAAACAAAATTGAGGAAGTTTGCTATTGTATAGTCAAAAGAAAAAAATTGACATAGGACTTTCAACATCGAATAAATCTAAGAAAGATTTTTACGCAAGAGATTTTTATAGAATTCGTTTGGCTTAACTATTGGAAATGAATACATAGCATTACATAAAAATATTAACACCCAGGAATCAGACTGTTGCATATAAGCTGTTAGACATTTGTCGTCAAGATATACTTTTGTTTCCTACCATGAGAGGGCTCTAACCAATTCATCATTTCCATTGTGTTAGAACGCATCAAGGAAATTTAGGGAATTTATTTGCTCGGGCGTACAAGGAATTAATTGGAAAACAGCACTGAACAGCATAATATAGTAAAAGAGAATAAGATTTAAAAAAAAAAAAAACGATTTCACATGTGTTTTGGGAGAGGAGAATTAACTGATTTTTATCCACTGCAGTGAATTTCAGGAATGTATAACTACAAAATAGGTTTTTTTAAGTGAGATTCCAGTTTCACACATATATTGCAAATTAGCATCAGGTCATAAATTTGAGACTGCGCCACATTCTTCATCATATCAGGAGGCAATAGGATTTTAGTCTATGTGGGGTCATGTTAATGCACATAATGATTTTTTAACAAAGAGCAATATACTTTACACACATATTGAAAAAATATCATTCATCGAAATTAATAAAGTGCTTTTTTGTGTGACCCAACAGATTGTGAAAAACAAGTTTTGAAAATCCGAAACAACCAAATATATTTTAATGGCATTGTTGGGAAGAATATATTTTAGGAGGTAAAACTAATAGAGTCACATTGGCATTTTTGAAACGGCTATTACTCACACATTTAAAAAGAGTGAAAGTTTTTTTGTTATGAAAAAAAATCCATATGTTTCCCTTATTGGAATAGTTCAATAATACTGAATAGACAGCTTTGCCTAAAAGCAAAGTATACACATTCCGAAATCCGGAATATAACATGTTCAATTGAACGAACGAGCAGTGGAATTATTGTGTCAACATATTAAACAATTTTAAGCGAATCTTTGGTCTTCACTATCATTATTTTAATAAACATGAAAACACATACCATGTGGCAACATAAGATTATAGCAATGGATCAAAATTAGTTTTTTACGAAGCTTAAAAATAACATTCATTAAACTGAAAAAGACTTCTTGTGAGACCAAAAAAATTTTCTTGACTACTGTTTCAAGGGATATCATTTGCTAGGGGGCGCCGAAGAAACTTATCAGATATAAATTTTTATTGCGAAAATAATTCATTAATGGGAAGGCCAACACAACTCACTGCGAAAAAATATCTCCACAATTTTATATTGGTAATTGAAATGTCGACAAGACCATAAAGGATTTGGAGGCAAAAATATATATTCATAAATCATGCTTTGTTGGGCAAACAGGCATGAATGAGCAGCAGTTTTTCCATTACAAAACAGGGATTGCATAACAGTTGGAAAGTAAACGGCTTGTAACATCTTCAATATGCATTATAAGAATTTTGTCCACCTGGGAGGGGTGTAGAGGGGGGTTAAAATAAAGCTTATCACCTTACTGAGGCAGTCAAAATTTGAGCGGTAAGATGTTAGAAATTTGATAACGAAAACTTTGCATTTTCATCAATTTTGCTGTCAATTTTACAACTTCGATAGACTTCAGGAATGTACGCCTAACTGTGGGAATTATACGCAATTCTTATTCACAATCTTTTTATAACTAGGAACACAATTGGATTAATTGTATGACAGATGTTGTAAGTTTTGCTGTGCAGATAGCAAATTGAGATAATGGGATCAATCAAAATGTTTACGTATGATTCAAGCAACGTTATAAATTTTAAAAAAAACGTTATAAATTTGAAAAAACAAACCGAGTATTCTAGACACATCCTAATGACACAAAAAGACTATTCAATTGATTGAATAAAAAATTTTCTGACCAAACAAGTGCTCTTGAAACGAAGTTACGGAACAGCAGCCATATTTGCTTATAACTGTTGTTGCAGGACATTTTTTGTCAGGTGGTGGAATTGATAATCAACAATAACAGAAACGTCAAATGACATCCCGTAAGGTTTAAGCTTAAGTTTCAAAGTAAGTAAAAATGTTTTGCAAACATTTTGGACTAATAGAGATAAATTGACAATAATACGCATACACTCGAGACATTTCAATACTCAATAACACTCATTACACTTTAAAAACTTTTTGACAGTTTGGAAAATTTGTAGGAGATTGGGAGAAAAATTTCACAATGATTCTGTACTGAATGTGTGTGTAAAGAATCCAGAATCTAATTTATTTTGGAATGAAAAACCGTTTTTTGGACAGGAGGAAGTCTTACTACATTGTGAAAATTAAGTAACATGCTATAATTCGCATGAATTATAAAATTAAATAAATAGATAGGACTGCTTGTTTTCTAACCTATAGGATCAAGCATAAGATAAGTTCACCTAATTATGCTAATTTTTTAAAGGAAAATATATGCAGCATTCGCATTAATAGAAGCACTGAAAAATATTTTCAATCTTAAACAAAAATATTTCATAGCAGAAAAGTTTGCAAACGCGCAAACCGGGAATGCAACAGACAAATATTTTACTTGTTATTTGCACTACAAGACGAATCGGGAATATTTTCATAGTCGCAAAAATTTTAAAGTGTTGTAATTAGAATACATGTTTAAAACAAATGGATAGTAAGCACAGAAATATCTTTAATAAAATATTACAAGAAAAAAATTATTACAATCAGGTGGATTTTGAGCCAGGGTAATTCTGTTTTTTCAATATATGACATGACAATCTGGTCATACGACAAAAGGAAATATAATATCGGAAATATTCCATAGCACTATGAAAGTAAGTTTAGTACTGTACCTAACAGATATGTCAATATTGTCCTTTAGCACTGTTTCATTCATAAATTCAGATATTTTTTAACATAAATAATTTTTCAATTATTATCCTAGAACAATTCATAGTTACAACCAAAACATGATTCTAATATGTTAATTCATTCACTCGTGTACATGAACGGACACAATTTAAATAAATTTATGGGCCTATAACATTTTGTACGAGACTGTTCAGTAAAAGTTCGACGATTCTAAATATGATCAAAACAGAAATAACATATGTGCCAATTTGGGTACATACCTCATCAATGGTGACAAGCCTGTCATCCCCTCATGAAAATCATAAGTTACTAATATATGTACGGTAGTTTTGATAGTTTCACAGCCATACAAATACGTATATGAATGAAAGGCACATTTTCACAGGAAAGAGTCAATTTCAGGCGAATTGGAATATAAGTTCCAATTAATTAATAAACAGGAACAGTGAACAAAAAAATGTTTTATGAATTTCTAAAAGAAATCAGATTTTGAAAGATTCAATTCGAAATGAAATGATTCAAGATAAGATTTAAAAATAAATGCATATCCAAGAGTGCCAACCTCATGCCACGACACCAAACTGTCTTAAACCTTTGAAAAGGGGTGCAAGTTAGTACACAATAACTTAATTATAGATACATCAACCTGTCATGATCGTATCAAGCTATATATGAATCCTAAATTGATGTATAAAATTAACATTTGAAATATTGTATTTCTACAGACAATCTAATGTCGAAATAATATAATTTTTAGGGTAGAGTTGATAAAAATTCTGTTCTACTTTCTATTACAAAATTTTCTTGAAACAATGTCAAAAGTAAATTGAAATTTCCAGTTGAATCGGTTTTGTCTGGCTTCATTAATTTTAACATAAATTTTTATATAACATAATACAAGTATTACGTGAACAAATAATTACGAAATTTTACCATGTTCCATAGCAAGATTACTATTACCATTACAAGAATCTGATGGATGAAGACTTCAGTTAGCTGAACAAACCAAATCCGATTTATCAACTGATTGAGAACTAAAAATGCAATAAATAATTTCATCTTGGTATCGGTGGTAAGTTTGAAAAGAGTATTTTGATCATTACAGCTGGAGCTGCAGGTTAGGAGTCATGAATTCTGTCAAATATTCCCAACTGCTGAATATTGCAAACAGATTACCGCAAAATATGGCATATATATATTCTGTTTTGGAAGCTCTCGTAATAACTCAATATCAATGCTTAAATTTGGGTTCACATCACCAAATATTGTCTTTAGCGGATTGTCTCTATAATAATAAATTGATGATAAATATGATATGGCAAAGTTGGAGATTGTATGGATGCGAATGTTCCTTTTTATACAGCATATTAGAGTTCGGAATCGAAAAGTGTCAAAAAAGGCAAGATTTTGACGGCCTCATAGATTGTCAAGACTCAAGAACGACATGAGTAACCATACTACAAAAAAATTCAATAATAGATTTTCAAGAGAGGATTTACTGTGTTTGAATCATCGGTCCATGGGTGAGATAATCGTGCATTTGGTTACATTTAAACACAGTAAATTAGTATTGCTTTGGAAAAATGTTGGAAAAGAAAGACTTGCTGGTTAATCTTATTGTGATTATTGTGGCCCGGTGTATGGGAATAAGTCATATAATACTCACGTCTCCCACAAGAAATTTCAAACATTTAACATTTGGGATAACCTTAATTTTATTACTTCAATTATTACCTTAAGAATTTTGCAAAATTCAAATAGAAACACATACCAATTTCAGATTTAATATAAGTTTATACGCCTCAGTAACAGAAAACTAAAGATGTGCAAATATCAGCAGTCTTTACATTAAAAAATCAAATTTTTAATTTCCCGTATCCTTACCTCTGACTTCAGTCTGGCTTCAATCTTTATTGCGTCAACCTCTTCAATGAATATTTCCTAAGATTAAAATATTAAATTATTAGATTTTTAACTTGTTAAACAACGCGTGGTGCTCAGAAATCTAGCGGCGAGGTTCTCATGAGTCTCATGCAGGGTGCTAGAATGCAAATCATGAAAAAGAACTCCGCGAACGTAGTGGTAACCATTATAATATTCATTGTTCGAAGAAAGTTACTCAACAAATTATTTCTCGGTACCGTAACAAAGTAATGCAAATGGAGAGGCAGTAACCAATCTCTTTTGGCCGATTTGGGCACGTGCATGGACAAAATTGAGCTAGTCACACGCACTAGTGTATCTAGTGTATACAAGCTTCTGTTTTTTTATTCAAAACCAATCCAAGCAAACATAATTTGCAAAATGTGATTTCACGCTCATATCACCATGCCAACTAGGTCAAATTATATTCACCAGTTCACCTTGGCAGGCAAAACATGTTGAAAAATTGAATGTTGGGCGAAGTATCACAGCTCTGTACTGGCACACGTAAATTCACGAAAATTACCTTACTGAAAAGCCGGGGAAATTTACAGTGACCAAATAATTGAGAGAGTGCAACGTAGATTACTCTTGCGTCGGGATAAGGCGAGAGAGAAAAACAGCGAGAAGTGGTTAGAGTAAAGTCCTGTCGCATGATTCAAGAACGTAGTAAATTGTATCAACTCTCTCCTCAATTTGCTCCTAAACTCTCTCTTCCTTTCTCTTTAATTTTCAATTGAAAAACACCCACGCTTGGGGGCCCACGCTCCAAATCGGAACGCATGTGTTATTGATGAACTATCTTTTATAAGCCATTGTACTGAATCGTATCATACCGGAATTGGTTTCCGACATACTGAACAATAATTCTGCTGAACAATTCTCCGCGCCTGACGCACCACAACGGTTATCACTAGCGAGATTTACCGTCCGCCAAACCCGCATTTTGTCCTCCACCTCGCAATTTGATCTTCGTTGGAAGGATTTCGTTAGTCTTGATCGTGGAGATTACGAAAAATCATTCCTCAAGTGTTTTTAGACATTTCAGTTCGAAAATTACATAAATACTACGTAAACACAGTAAATTTATCTGGCAGTAAATTTGTCAGCATTTATTTCGATTACGAACCTTTTTTGGAATTAAAATGTGTTCCACAAGTGTAATCGCTCCAAGGCTTCTTGACTTCATTCATTTATCATTTACTATTTTGTTATTTAAGCCTCACTTTTGATATATGCTTTCAGCGATTATTGTTCGCAGTGTTAGTAGATTTTTACGTAGGCTATAAAGGTACTTTAAATGACTACCCATCGCACTATATTGCACAATATGCAAGAGTATTTTTTTTAGAATTTTGTAGATTATTTTAGGATAACTTGCCAGCACGTCTCCGCGAGTCTAACCCATTTATGGGCATATACGCAAAACCTGCAGACACATTTGTTGTAGGTTTCAGCTATGCAAGAGTGCTGAGCGCGGGAGATATCCCATGTCGGAAGAGTACATGCTAATAAAAAATTAAAGAACGCTGTTATTAATCAAATGTTAAGATACGGTGAAACCAATCATATCAAATACCTGATACAAGGCAAGAATTTGTATTTGTTGTGAAGTCGCTATTCCCAATGCCCCAGTATTCAGAAACGGGGGGGGGGGGGGGGGGGGGGGATCAAGCATAGATAAGGTCACCTAATGACGCCAAAAATATTTTTAAAATATATAAACTGAAGAACACTTTTAATTTTACACAATAATATTTCATTGTTAGAAAAGTTCGCACGTGACACGTGGAGCGCAATGGGAAAATATTTGCCCTATTGTCCACAAGACATATCTGAAAATAAAATATTTTCATTGTAGCAAAAAAATCTTTTTTCTCATTGTAGCAAAAAAAGATCTATCAGCCAATTTCACATTTTTCAATCTACGTGATTTTCATTTTTTAAGGTTTTACCAACAAGTTTAATTTGCAATTTTTGCAGATGACATTGTTGCCAATTCATAAGAAAACTTCTTATTGTCGATTCACAAGGACATTCAACCTAGCAGATTGAATCAGTGTTACAATAAGAACGCATGTTTCATACTAATAATTAGTAAGCCGAGAAATATCGGTTTTTCTAGTTTCAATAAAATATTACAATATATATGAATATTACAAATATGTGATTACAAAATAATAGCCACAATTTGAGAGAATTCAAATAGGTGAAATAGTAAAACCTCGAAAAAATTTGCACGTGTCCTGATTTGAAAAATGAGTTAGCAGCTGCAAGGTTTTGGGACAATTGCAATATAATTTAGGTTATGGGTTTGTTTATTAAATATGAAATGCATAAGGCAAAACAAAATAATATAACTTTAAAATTGATTCATTTGAAATTTTTCAAAGCAATTTGGTTTAGTACCCAACAAATATGTCAGATTCCGGAAGTATCTCAAAACGGCTGTTTGCTTCTTTCGTGGTTAATTCACAGAGATACCTTAAACACTGTTTCATTCATATTTTACTCAAAATGGATAAATTATTAATTGCACTTTCATCTCCAAAAACAGTTTTTGTTTACAAATGATGTACATGAGCTAATGCTGTTTAAATTCATTGGTGACAACAGTTCTGTTCAGTAAAAGCTTGAAGATTCTAACCATGATCGAACTGAAACACTATAATATGATAGGCCTATATTTCGTAAGTGGCGACATCATGATTCGATTTACGGGACTTAAAGGGCTTGAAAGATTCAAATTGAACACCATCATAGAGAATTTAAATTCTTAACAGTAATTTTCTGTTACAGAATAGTCCGAATATATTTCCTACGTGTCGTAAGAGGCACCTAGGAGAAAGCCACCCAGGGCAGATACTACTAACCGCACTTTGTCATAGCAGCTTTTCCGCGTAAGAGTGCAGTGGCTGGTACTATGTCTTGCACTACCCTTTGCTGCTAAGTGGCCGTTAGTTGGTGCCTTATTGGCACCTTTACCTTGCTCTGGAGTGAATTTGAATAAATAAAATGCGAAATTTCAATCAAATTTGAAAATATAGAGAAATTTAAACTCATCCTATAAATAATCAATTCGATTTCAGAAAGGCATGCACATGTCTCGCACTTCATTAATATATAAGAATATTAGATTCAATAGTATAACAAATGAGTGTAAATAAATATCTCATAAAGAAATGTATATTTCAAGCCAATAGAAAAAAAATCCAACGTATCAGAATGGTGAACAAAAATTTGCTCAATGAATTTCCTGAACAGAAGTATATTCTGAAGAATTTAGATAGAAATGAAATGTTTAAAATAATTGAATCTGAAAGAGGATTTGCAAAATAAATAGGGAGATTCCATCATATGGAGTATTTGGTGACATGCCCCACATACCTGATCAACCTCGGAAAACATATCATTACTCTGTTCTCTGTTTTGTATCGTAATGTTCAACCAACGATTTTTTTACCATTCCTATCAACAACAAGTACATTTCTATTCAACCTTGAAATATTTTCACACAAATATCAATAACAAATAGTGATAGAAATAGCTTCAAGACTTCACATTTACTGTCTTTCTCTCTATTTTATTCAAGGAGCAATATTAAGTATAAAATAAAATTTCATTATTTCAAACAACTCATTTGAGCATAATGACTATGCAAAGGTGACTGATCAATTTTACTCATGAACACCAAAGCCAATCTCGTACCTTTTCAAAAACAATAAGATCAGAAATTTGGTCCCTAATGTATAGCGTTCCATTCAAGGCATGCAGTGAACATTGGAATGTTTTTATCGAAGGCCTAAAACATGGGGAAATTTGCAAATACCCAAAAAGGGGATTTTCAATGAAAAGCGTCCGAAAAAAACCAACAAAAAAAATGTCGTGAGGAGGTGCAAGCTTTTTATATTTCTTGCTGCTGCTGGTATCACATTTTGTAAAGGCTATTTTTGCTATATAGGTGATAAATATTCAGTGTTGATCAAGCACTGTTTCTGTCTTTAAAACTTTAAAAGTTGGACTAAATAGAATGACATCCTACGAAGTAAAAGAAAAAAATACTCACACAGACAACATAAAACTGCCTACACCATGACAGCAAAACGCGAAGGACGTATGTACGGACGAATGGAAATCAAATGACACATCAGCAGCCTCCAAAAGTTTACCTGGTATGTTCAAATGGTTGATTGAGCACTTACAAATAAAAATAATAGTAATTAGATCTGTATGTGATAAACTATTCTATATCAGTTGTTGTGAAAAGCACAGATTCCGTTTTTCTGTGTGCAGCTGGTATTTGGCTATGATTTTGAAAATCTAATAGTGAACATAATGAATCAACATCTGGGAACCCATTTATAAAGAAGAACAGACTCATGAAAATATGAAAAAGCAGTAGTGGATGATTTTGCCATTACCTAGGATGGATATCAATCACTGAACTCTGCAGTTACTAACACAATGACATCGCAAATTGAAGATATCTTGACTAAAGGGTGCTCGCGGGTATGGCCAGTAATAACATGTACTTCACTCAAACCAGTTATAATAATTTGGATAGGTTTGTCTGAACCGGAAAGAATATATTCTTCAAATGTACTAACCCTATTCCATCTATAAAAGTGGTCACAGGGGTGATCCACCGAAAAAGGCTAAACTACAAACGAAAGATGGGGCCTGTTAATTGAATTCATTTTTCAATAGAGATAGAAGCAGTCACAATTGAACTATCTAACAGTGAACTTAACTCCACCACCCCAGGTCCATAAGACACCCTCAGTCATTCAGGACCAACATTTAACAAAATTATTACTTCTTACTTGGACATACTTAATGATATTTCTTCATGGAATATAAGCAGTCTTCTAACAATCTGGAAAACATCTAATAATATCATTCAAAACAAAATTAAGGAAATCTGCTATTGTGAAGACAAAAGAGAAAAAGCATCATAGGAGTACTTTCTATCATCAACATCTATAGAATTTTTACATTGGACAAGAAAGAAGATTTTAGTAAAATATAATTACAAAGTAAAATCAATACAAAGATATTTTCATGATTATGTATATCTGCAGTCTATGTGTGCTACGCCAGCTAATAATGATAACATTCTTTAGAAAATTAAAAAAAATGGGTTTTATCAGAAAAAATTCTTAAAAAGCTCTTCTCTGAACCACCCGAAAAAATAGACTTGCATGTGTTAGAACCTAAAAGAAAATATTACCTGCCCTGAACGATGTTAAAATAGCTACTACTTTATTTGGTGTACAAACGCTCTTTGTTGAGATTGGGTTAAAAGGCATTCATGCGTCGAGTTTCATGCTTGGTAAATTGCAAAAATAACTTTGCAGAATCACACATATCATAAAAAAGCTTCCAAAATAAGCCCCTAAATTAAGTTTCATTATCTATTATCAATAGCGTAAAACATATTTCAGGTGGAATTTGAGAAAACTACTATTCAAAATTTAAAATTATTTTGCACGAGATATGACTGAAACAGTGTTCAAGGTACATGAATAATCCTGCAATAAACGAACATAAAATAAATCATGACAATGATTTTAATATTTTTTATAGTAGAGCATAATATAGAACTATAAAAATTATTTTCCAATATTATATTCCTTTTGTTACAACCATTGACTAATGCATATTACCTTTTTATTTTATTTATTTATAGCATAGTGTCTATTTATCATATGACCGTTTTTCTGGTCCAAAGCGGTCGCTTCACACCATTTTATTCACAGGATTTATTATTTTGTCATCTTCTTTTGCACATGACAATGTGTATTTTTTCGTTATATGTAAGCGATGATATTTGTACAATTTTATTTAAATTCATTGAGAAAAATTTAGATAATACGAAAATGACAGTGCCTTACAACAGAAAAACATATCATTTCTATCAATGCTTCGAGGAGAATGGGGTATAATCAGTTTGGTAGAACATGGAAGTTACAGAATCAAAATGCATTCAGTAAAAATTAAAAAGGAATGAATTCTGGCAAATGTCATCTCTTTTTATCTGTGCTAATTTGCTATATCATAATAGAATTCCATTGTTGGAACTACAGTAAATGCAATATCTAAAAGCAAAATTGCATGAACGCATGAACAACAATGCACTTAGAAATTTTGTTGGTAAATTTTTACCTCGAAATAAAGAAACGGGTGGGGGCGAACCAATGCACATTGAGCATTTCTAAAGAAATTGATTTGGTCAAGACTACAAGAGATGCAGATTATTGCAGAGTAAAATAAGCGCAATAATAGAAATTCAGAAAATATTACAAAATGCTTCATATTCATGATTTGGTGGGAAAATAGCATCTTGCCAAGGTGCTGTTTAAAAGGAAATGGGTAATATATCAATGGTTTTTATAATGAATGGGAAGTCAAATGTCTGAAAGTAATTCTAGCAGTGAAAACTAGACTACTCATTGAAATTTACTAACTTTGCTCTATTTCCTAAATTTTATAGTACCGCAAGTTCAAACCCATTGCAGTTTGTTTTCAAAATTCAATGCTAGATAGGATTTTACAAGGGTTCATCATGGGGCACCAAATATATGCATAGTGGGTATAAAATGTTTGAAGTATACTTCATTTCGCATAAGATAAGCATATTATAACATATTTAATAGATTGGGCTGCATTAGGTTTGAAGCAGCATTGGCATCACGTGCCATGTAAAATGTGATCCCTCAAGGTTATCAAACTATGGAACAACTGTCATAATAATTTATGGAAGTTGTTACAAAGATAAAAATGAAATGCCACAAAGACGTGGAACTATGGGTTTGAAAATAAAATTTTCACAGCGACAAACAGTATTTTTTCACAGCAATAGCCATAGAAAGTCTTCGATTTTTAAACAAGGAAAATATTCCTACAAATGCACGCATGTACCGTAACCCAATTGCCTATTAAAAGGCCAAATAACTTACCACATACCATACGATTTTTATAGAATTTGGTCATTTGAGCAGCAATACGAATTCTAAATCGCATATGACATATTCAACAATTTTAAATTTTTGAAGGGGAGGAGAACTCCAGGGCACTTATATATTGTATTTTTTAATTAGAAGGCGTGGTTCAAAACAATAAACCTATCTCTTGTGGCAGTAGAGAGCAGAAGACTCAATTAGTTGCATTGAACAATTAAATTATTAAATTAAATATACAATCAAAAAGGTTTACTTAAAGTTTAAATTTATAAATATACATGCATCGTCAAAAATTAACAGGGATGGTGAATAAATTCTAGCTCTACACGAAGACCGGTGTACTAGATTTTTAGATCATTGCATACTAGAATAGATTCCCAAATTTACATACAGATCTTGAACTCACAACAAACAACCCTTTAAACTTAAATAATTCGAAATAAAAGTTTTTAATAGCTTTTGCTAGATGTGCCAAAATGAGCACCAGGTAGCGCAATTTCTAAAAAATTAAGGAGAATGCAATATTTTTGGCGCCATGGGATTATATATAACGAATATTTTTAGAAAAATCAACATTGATTTTAGACAGATTACATTGGCATGAAAATTATATACACAGTCAAATAAAAACTTTTGTGCATGACCAAACAAATATTAAATTTCCTGTCACAAACAGTGATTCATTTATAGAAAAATGGGTACATTCTCATCAGAACTAGAATATTATTTCCATTAATACCAGTACCATTAATACCATTAATTCCAATTTATACCAGTAAAGGCAATGTTGAACAATAGTCCATCTAATGTAGATTATTAAGGGATTTTTGAAGCATTCGCTTCGCTGAACGTTGACGAATAGTGAGAAGCAAAGCTAAATATGCATAATAATCACAAATCTGATTGTATATAACAAATTTGATATTGTCAGAGAAAATTTCGCTTTTTCAAATGTAGAGTGGGTTATACCAATTGGGCAGCACATTAATGAAATTTTTAGAGAATTTATTTGGTCAACCTACAAGAGATGCATATAAAAAAATACAAAAGACAAGAATAGGAAACAAACAATATTCAGAAATAAAAAATATAGCCAAAGTATTCCTTGAGCCAAAGTTGGCAAAAGTCCTTGCCATGGCCAAACTGTCACAATATTTGGACATATCGAATAAATAGAATGTTGCGTTATAATTTGACATAAAAACAAATGAGTGAAATTTTGCCGTAGTTCAATGTCAAATGGAAATATGTCAGATGGCCACTGAAATTTGTTTCTAAACAAAAATTCATATTTGTACCAATAAAAGAAATGTCGACAAACAGTTCATATTAGGACAATGAATTTTTATTTTTATTTCGCAATATACAATAAATCAGAAAAAAAATTGAAGAAAAAATTTTTTGCTAATTCCTGTTACACGAGAATGCAAAACAAATTGTACAAAGAATTTAGGACAGTGATGATAATTTAAAATCAGATTGGTGCAATAAAAAACTGTCATTCATTGGTAAAAATGTCATTCATTAAAAACAAATTATTAATTTTCTGCAAAAACAAATTCACTTAAAATAAAGTTATAAAACCATAGAACAACAGCCATTCTTATTTATGACTGCTGTTGCAAAGCCCCTATATTGGCAATAATTCCCGATGCAAAAATCAGTGATTTTAGAATGGCCATCAACAAGAATAACTTTTCCGCAAATTTATGGCAGTAACAGATTGTCAACCAACATTTCATAATATGAACTATTACATTGACAACTTATCCAGAAGGAAATTTTCGTAAAATTTGCTTTGTTTTAGACTCCTTAGGATGAAATCGACAGCAATAGCAAATGTCAAAGCATGAAATACATAACAATCAAAAATCTGAATGCATATATATAACACGTCCAACAATCGCCTAAAGCTCTTGTGCTCCAAAGCGAGGTTTGAATAAATTGGGTTTCTCTATCATGTGGGGAAGCAGTAAAAAAAACTTTCAAAAAGTCTATTTGGTCTGGCACAAGATATGCATTTAACAAAAATAAAAAAATAAATAAAATACACAGAGTTATGAAACTCAAAAGATGATGAAATATTTTAAGAACAAGAATAAATCGAAATAGTACACAGAAATACAAATCTGAAGTACATTACACAAATTAAGGTTGCAATAGTTAAATTTGCTAAGAGATGGGAAATAAATCAATTGCTTCAAAAAGTACATGAAAAGTGAAATTTTCCAAGAACTTTTATTCTAGATTCATTGCCTCTACTCGAGACCTTCTATACATTTTTGTACACATTTAACCACTTTAGTAGTATTCTAAATTCCTTGTCACCACTTATGGCATTAATCAACAAAGGATCCCAAACAGGAACATATTGGACTGGATTGGTATTCTACACAGCTTTTGCCATCACTATGGCTATATAATAATCACCCATTCAATAGACCAGGGTGATTTCTTGGGCGATGAAATTACAGGTAATGCAGTTTAGTAACAGCTCAAGCTATTTCAACTAAAAAAGCAACATACTTTATAGACAGAACCAAAAACAACATTCAACAAATCAGATTAAGACTTTTCTGCATAGCCAAGTAAATTTACTTGAAACTTGAAGTCGGCAAACTTAGGAACAACCGTCAAATTTATATTTGTTTGACTGCTGTTGTGAAGCTGCCAGGATGGTAAACTAATTGGGATTAAATAAAATTTTCACTGCAAGAAAAAACACTTAAACGGTTATCAACTCAACAGTGCTCGATTAACATGAAATTATGATAAAATTCATTATACAGACTACCACTAACTGAACGAAGCATAAAATGCATAACAATCGAGAATCAAATGAGACACACATTATATTCATTGAGGGATTTTTCTTATTCTTTAAAAATGGGGTGCAAACTAATTGGGCATCTTATGGAAGTATCAAGGAGACTTTCAAGAAATTTATTTCGCTAGACATACTAAAAATTGTTATCGAAAAACAACACGAAACAAAACAGGAAATATAGAACAAGAAATTTAAAAGCTATGGTTTAAAAAGGTTGCAAAAAGTTCAAGAAATTTCACAAATCAGTATCGCAAAAAAGTGATACGTTTTCATGAGGAGTTAGGATTTTGTGGTACTGCATGAAGAGGGAAGTAGATGAAATCCGTATCTGGCAGTGAATACCAGATGAATCATTAAATTTTGATAAATTTGGCAATTTTCTTTTTAAGTTTTGCTGGATAACGATTTTGCAGTAATTTTAAGTGCTTATCTTTACACACGAGTATTACCGACAATTTTGAAAATGCTTTGAACCTGGAAGCAAATTAGACTAATGTTGACAGGGAAAGCCAATTTTACAAGCAAAATTAGAATAAAACATTATAACAAAACAAGAGTATAGACTATAGTATAGAGTTTCAAGATAGAAAATATCTGCATGAAAACAGCATTCACTGAACTGAATAAACAAAGACTTCTCTGCATGGCCGAATACATTCACTTGAAACTAATTTATCAAACTACGAAACAACTGTCAAATTAGTTTGACAGCTGTTGCGAGGATGACCGGAGGTGAGGTGATTTGATTTTAATTATAATATTCCACTGCAAAAACAATAATTCATTTTCGAAATAGCCAGCAAAACTAGTGCAAGAGATTTTTATAGAATTCACTTTGCCGAACTATTGGAAATGAATACATAGCAATGCATAAAATTATTAAAAACCAGGAATCGGATTTTTGCATACAAGCTGTTAGATATTTGTCACCAAGCTATCTTTTCTGAATGAAAGGGCTCGAAGCAATGTTATTTCCATCATGTCAGAACGCATCAAGGAGATTTAAGGAATTTATTCGGTCGGGCATACAAGGAAGTAATTGGAAAGCAACACTGAACGACATAAGATAGCATGAGAGAATATAAAATAACTAAAAAATATAAAATTGGAATTATTATATCATTTTGCAAAAATTGAGTTTAGTAGAGTTTGCAGTTTTAAGATAGAAAATATCTGCATGAAAACAGCATTCATGAACTGAATAAAGACTTCTCCTCTGCATGGCCAAATAAATTAACTTGAAACTAATTTTTCAAACTACGGAACAACTGTCAAATTTGTTTGACAGCTGTTGCGAGGATGACAGGAGGTGAGGTGATTTGATTTTAATTATAATATTCCACTGCAAAAACAATATTCCATTGTTGAGATGGCCAGCAAAACTCGTGCAAGAGATTTTTATGGAATTCGCTTTGCTGAACTATTGGAAATGAATACATAGCAATACATAAAATTATTAACACTCAGGAATCAGATTGTTGCATATAAACTGATGACATTCATTGTTAAGATATCTTTTGGTTTTCTAAATGAGGGCTCAAACTAATTCGTCATTTCCTTAGTGTTGGAACGCATTAAAAAAATTTAAGGAATTTATTTGGTCGGGCGTACAAGGAATTAATTGGAAAACAACACTGAACAACATATTATAGTAAAATAGAATATTAATTATCTAAAAAAAATATTTCACATAATGCATAATAATAAAGTCTTTTGGGGAGGAGACTTAACTGATTTTTATCCACTGCAGTAAATTTCAGGAATGTATTCCTACACATTAGTGAGTACAATTTCAACAGAGGCTTTCAACGCGGAAAAAAATTAGGGTTTTATGAGATTTCTGTTTCACACATTGATTGCATACTAGCATCAGGTCATAAAAATTGACTGCGCCACAACCCTTATCATATCAAGAGGAAATGGGATTTCAGTCCATCTAATGTAGGGTCATAATAAAGCACAAAATGATTTTTTTTAACAAAGAACAATATATTTCAGACACATATTGAAAAAAATAACATTCACCAAAACAAAGAGCTTTTTTGTGTGACCAAACAGATTGTGAAAACCAAGTTTTGGAAAAAAGAAACAATCATTTTTTATGGCACTGTTGGGAAGAATATATTTTGGGAGGGAAAACATTGGGTCACAGTGGCATTTTTGAAATGACTATTATTCACACATTTAAAAAGAGTGAAAGTTTTTTTCAAATTCTATATTTCTATTGGAATTTCTATTGGAATAGATGAATGATACTGAGCTTTGCCTAAAAGCAAAGCATACATATCAGTCCGAAATCCGATTGTATATAACGCATTCAATTGTAAAGAAGGAATAGTGGAATTATTGTGGCTAGATATTGAACAATTTTACAGGAACTTGTTTGGTCCTCACTATCATTATTTTGATAAATATGAGAGCAGATACCATGTGGCAACATAAGATTATAGTAATGGATCAAAAATATTTTTTTTTACAAAGCAAGAACAAACATATCCGCTTGAAAATAACAGTAATTAAACTGAAAGACTTTTTGCAAGACCAAACAAATTTTCTTGAAACAATTTAATTCATGAAACAATCATATTTTCTATGACTACTGTTTCAAGGGATATCATTTGCTAGGAGCGCAGAAGATGAAACGTATAAGATATAAATTTTTATTGTGAAGAAATTCATTATTGGGAAGGTCAACACAACTCAATTCTCTATGTTGACAAATCCATATAAGGATTTGAATACAAAAATATATTCATAAAAAACGTGCTTTGTTGGGCAAGCAGATATGAATGAGCAGCTTTTTGTCCGGGACAAAGCGTGGATTGCATATCGATAAGAAATCAAATTGATGTAACACCTTCAATAAGCATTATAAGAATTTTGTCTTCCAGGGAGGGGTGGGGAGGGGGGTTAATATAAAGTGTATCACTGAGAGTTGTGATGCCACATTGCGAATCTTCGAGGAATTTATTTGATAAGCAGTACAAGAGATGCATTGAAAAACTATAGTGAACAGCTGAATGTAAAATGCAAGGCAAACATAGTTATTCTGTATAGCTGAAATTTGGCAGTAGAATATTAATATCATTATCAATAAGTAATTAAAAAGAAGAATAATTAAAATTGATAAGCTTGCGGCAGTCAAGATTGGAGCGAGATTGAAAATACCTCCTCCATGGGTTTTGTAATGCATGGACAGTCAAAGATGTTAAGATGTTAGAAATTTGATAACGAAAACTTTATATTTTCATCAATTTTTCTGTCAATTTAACCATTCCGATGGACTTCAGGAATGTATGCCTATACAGTTATTCACAATTCTGATTCATAAGTGCTTTTAACAGGGAACACAATTTAGATTAATTGTTTGACAGATGACGCTAGTTTTGCTGTGCAGATAGCAAATCGAGATAAAGGGATCAATTGTAATTTTCCCATGTGATTGTAACAACGTTATAAATTACAAAATAAAACTAAGTATTTCAGACAGAGCATAATGACACAAAAATACTATTTACTTGATTGATTAAAATTTTTCTGACCAAACAAATTCACTTGAAACAAAGTTACGGAACAACAGTCAGTCATGTTTGATTATGACTGTTGTTGCAGGACATGTTTTGCCAGATGGTGGAATTGATAATCAATACTAACAGAAACATCGAACGACATTCCGTAAGGTTTAAGTTTTAAGTTTCATTTCAGTAAATAAAAATGTTTTGTAAATTTGTTGGACTAAGAGAGATAAATTGACAATAATACACAAAAACAAAGCATGAAACATAGAAAATCAGAAATTCGAATTCCAGTTTCATCCATAATTCATCAAAATGTTTGAAAAAACTTTTTTCCTATCATGGCATCGGATAGTTTTCCAAAGAATTTATTTGGTCTTAAATTAAATTCATTAAAAAATAACATTGGACACCACATAAAATACATAGGATTAAAAGTAATATTTAATTACACTCATACACTTTAAAAAATTTTTGAAGGTGTGGAAAATTTGTAGGAGATTCGGGAGGAAGCGTTTTCTAAACAGGAGGAAGTCTTTCTACAGAGTGAAAATTTGGAAACGTGCTATAATTCGCATGAATTATAAGATTAAATAAATAGATAGGAGGACTGCTTATTTTCTAAGCTATGGGATAAAGCATAAGATAACCTAATTATGTTAATTTTTTTTTAAGGGAAAATATATGCACCATTCAGCATTAATAGAAGCACTGAAAAATATTTTTAATCTTAAACAAAAATATTTCCTAGCAGAAAAGTTTGCAAAAACGCAAACTGGGAACGCAACAGGAAAATATTTTACTTGTTATCTGCACCACAAGACGAATCGGAAATATTTTCATAGTCGCAAAAACTTCAGGTAAATGGACCAGTCAATTTTATATTTTTCAATCAAGGCAATTTGTATTTTTTCGGTTTTACCAGGCACACAAATTTGCAAATTTTGCAGATAATATTGTTAGCAATTCATAAATTTTTTATTGTTTGATTTTCTATTCACTATGACTTTCAACCTTGAGCAAGACTGAGTCAGTGTTATGATTAGAATGCATGTTTAAAACAAATTGATAGTAAGCCAAGAAATATCTTTAATACAATATTACAAGAAAAAAATTATTATAATTACGTGATTACAAGAAAAAAAAGCTAACTTGAATTAAGAAGGTGGAACATTGAAATATTAATAAAATTTAACAGTTTTATGGTTCGATAATTGGTTTAGTAACTAGAAAAAAAAGGAAGAATTAATTTTACTACGGTTTTGGGACAAAACATGCTAAATATTGTGAGCCAGGTAATATTGCTTTTCAATATATGACGTGACAACCTGGTCATATGACAAAAGGAAATATAATATTGAAAATTTTCCATTGCTCTATGAAAGTAAGTTTAGTACTGTACCTATCAGATATATCCGATAATGTCCTTCAGCACTGTTTCATTCATAAATTCAGATATTTTACATAAATATTTTTCAATTACACCAATTCTAGAACAATTAATAGTTACAACAAAAACATGATTCTAATATAATAGGTATCTGTTCACTCATTCATGTATATGAACGAACACTAAATAAATAAATTTAAGGGCCTATAACATTCTATATTAGACTCTGCTCAGTGGAAGCTCTACGATCCCAAATATGACCAAAACAGAAATATCATAATGTGTCGACTTGGGTCATACCTTATCAGTGGTGACATGCATGACATTCATTCATAAAAACATAAGTTACTAATGTATGTACGACGGTTTTGATAGTCTCATAGCCATACAAATACGTATATGAACAAAAATCACATTTTCACAGGAAAGACTAAATTTCAGGCAATTTGTAATATGAATTCCAATTTCAATTCAACTGAAGAGTGAACAAAAAATGTTTCATAAATTTCCAAAAGAGGTCAGATTTAGAAAGATTTAATTGGAAATAGAGTGATCCGAGACAGGATTTAAAAATAGTTCTATATTCATGTTAATGTTACATAATAAAGAAGAATGATAGCAGTTCATTCATGGCTATAGAATGAATTCAAACAAAATATATAAAAATCTAGAGTAGACAATGCAATATTGTAATTTAAGAAAATATAAATCCTGAACTGATATGTAAAATAACCTTTGAACTATTTTATTTCTACAGACAGTCTAATGTAGTAAATAATTTTTAGGGTTAAATTGATAAAAATTCTGTTCTATTTTCTAATACAAGATTTCCTTGAAACAACGTCGTAAGTAAATTCAAATTTAGTCGAATTAGTTTTCTCCAACTTCATAAATTTTAATATAAATTTTTACATAATAACCTAATACAAGTAATACGTAAACAAATAATTACAAAATTTTACCTTATTCCATAGCAAGATTACTATTACAAGAATCCAATGATTGAAGACTTAAGTTAGCTGAACAAACCAAATCCAATTAATCATCTGATTGAGAACTGAAATTGCGATAAATAATTTCATGTTAGTATTGATGGTTTAAAAAGAGTATTTCGATCATTACAACTGGAGCTGCAGGTCAAGAGTCATGAATACTGTAGAATATTTCCCACTGCCGATTCTTGCAAACAGATTCCATATATTTTCTGTACAAGAAGTTTGCATAATAACTCAATATTATTGTTTAAATTTGAGGTCATACAACCAAAATTTGTCTTTAGTGGATTGTCTCTATAATAGTAAATTGAAGATAAATATGGTATGACAAAGTTGGAGATTGTATGGATGTGAATGTTCCTATTTATACAATATATTAGAGTTCGGGATCGAAGTGTCAAAAAAAGAAAGCAAGATTTGAGGGTTTTTATATTCACAGAACTTCACAGCCTTCTAAACTGTCCAGAATCGAGGACACATGAGTAACCACAGTAAAAAAAATTCTTTAATAGATTTTCAATCGAGGATCTACAGTGTTTGGACCATTGGTCAGATCTGAACAGTTTGGTACAGTTTTCAACATACCAGTTTAACACATACCAATTGCAGATTTAATATGAGTTTATTCGCCTGATTAAAAGCAAAATAGAGATTTGCAAATATCAGCAGTCTATACATTGACAAATCATATTTTTAATTTCTTGTATCCTTACCTCTGACTGGCTGATCTTGGTGTAACGTTTATTGCTTTCAATGCAAAAAGCATGGGCAGAAATCCTGCAACAGCTGATGGTTAAACGCAGATTGGCTTTCCATCACTTCATTACCCTTCATGGATATCTTTGCTTGATTCAGTCAATCAGTCTTTATTACGTCAATCTCTCCGATGAAAATTTCCTAAGATTAAAGTAATAAATTATTAGACTTTTAACTTGTTGGACAACTTGTGGTGCTAAATCAGAAATCTAGATTTAAGGTTCTCATGCAGTCTCATGCAGGGTGCTGTAATTCAAAACATAAATGAGAACTTCGCGAACGTAGTGGTATCCCTTATACAGTATAGATTTTAAGAATATTATATTTTATCATTGTTCGAAGAAAATTTCTCAACAAAATATTTTTTGGTACACAGTAACAAGGTAATGCAAATACAAAGGCGGTATCGAATCTTTTCTGGCCAATTTGGGTATCTACATGAATAAAATTGAGCTAGTCACTCGAACTAGTGTATACATGGTTCTCTCTTTTTTCTTTATTCGGTTCAATCCAAGCAAACTCCAAGCTTAGTTCAATCCAAGCAAACCTTAAGCAAAAGCTTGATTAGCAAATTCGTGATGATTCGTCCATACACACCATGTCAATTAGGTTAAATTCTATTCACCAATTCACCTTGGCAGGCAAACCATTTGGAATAATTGAATGTTTGGCGATATATCACAGCCGTCAACTCTGACCTGGCATACGTAAATTCATATGTAAAGCTTATCCAATCTTCGATACTTGTGTTCCAGTCATAAAGAATTATGTGATGTTAATCCAGCATAAAATACAATACAAACAGGAAATCATGCGGAATAAAGATATCCGACGAGCTATCCAACCAGCTGACCCCAAAGTGCTAAACACAACAGTTATTTACAAGAACAACGATTCCCGTCCTTATCTCAAAACCCAGGGAAATTTACGATGCCGAAATCGCTAGGAGTACGACGTAAATTACTCTTGAGTCGGGATAAAGAGGGAGAGAGAAAAACAGCAAAGAGTGTTCAGAGCGAAGACCTGACGCATGATTCAAATATATCCCGAGAACGCAGTCAATTTTTCCTTCCTCAATTTTGTCGTGAACCTTCCTTACTTCTGTCTCACCATTTCTTCTCTTCCTTGCTCTTTAATTTTGAATTAAAAAACGGTAAGAGTTTAAACTCTAATAAGCGGTTGGCCCAGGGTTATTTAATTGGCGACCCACGCCCCAAATCGGAACCTTAAACGACTAAATCCGAATCGGGAGACATTTTTGACTTGATCATTGGAATTCATTGAAATCCCCTTCCCCCGACACACATACCCAATCATATCTTCTTGGCGTCGGCGTCATTTCAAACTTTTCATTTTGTGCCATGCCGCATTGCCGTAGTGACACGCATATGTTTTCGAAGAACTACTTTTTATAAGCCATCGTACTGATGGTCTTAAACTTTTCTGCGCCTGACGCACCACAACGGTTATCAAAGGCGAACGTCCGCCAAACCCACACTTTGTCCTCGACCTCGCAATTTTGAGCTACAGATCTTCATTCCAGAGATTTCGGTAGTCTTGAACGCGCTGATTACCAAAAATGATTCTCAAGCGTTTTAAAACATTTCAGTTAGACAATTAAATACTAGTAAAACGCAGTGTTACTAGATTTTACGTAGGCTATAAAGGTAGTTGAATGAATACCCGATGGCCCTGTATCATACTATTGCACAATTTGCATTGCTTAGGTAACTTGCTAGGACGCCTCCGTGAGGGTAACCCATTTACTGGGATGGACATATACACACAAAACCTGCAGACACATTTGTTTCAGGTTTCAGCTATGCAAGAGTGCGGAGCGCTGGAGATATCCCATGTGGGAAGAGTACTTGCTGACACAAAATTAAAGAACTTCAACACCTTGTATGTCCCAACCATTGCCCATAACAAACTTTCGTTTTTCTTTGGGGCTCTGTTTTTTCAGTTTCTTGTCCTCGCTTAGCGCTTAATTGCTGAAGGTGGCTATGGATTTGTGCGGATTTTAGGTTGTTAGCGCATACTACAATCCAGATAGCAGGCCACATGGTTTAACCATCACTCAGGGGCGAGAACGACTCGCTGCACTTTAACAAAGCGGTTCACTTTCGTTAGGGATGTTTTCCGCTTGGATTGCAGTTAACTGTTCTTTTAGGCGCTAACCTCGGGCCTTATTCAAAGTGAATTTCAGTAAAATAAGGAGTTGCCCGCTCCTATCAGGGAATCGGCACAGTGGTATGTGCATTAGGCCTGACATACACTCCGTACCAAATTGTCAGGACCAGGTTTTAATTTCCCACATAAAAAAGTAGCCTATAGAGAATAGTTTATGATCAAATGCCAATTTCAATTTTCCTTTGACTGTTTGTTTCTTCAACGCTGCAACCGAACGCTTGGTACGTTCTGCATTTTTTATGTAAACGTGTAAAGTGCAATACCCTGACGATGGAACAACCGTATGCACAGTAACTTTCCCTCTTTTAAATATTATGCAGTATACAATAATCACGAACAAGCAAAAGAATACTGTAGCAGTACAGCGGGGCGATGACAAGCAATAAAGGTCGCATTACACATTTGCGTATTTTCTAGGTTTGTTTTATTTTACCCTTGTGTTTAACGCAAGCGCAGTCATCTGCATGCATTTTCTTACGTTATTGCGCTCTTAAAGCAGTGAGAACCGGTTCGTTACGACACTCAAGAAATGGTCATGTGACACACGCACCATGCCCCTTCATTGCCCTCAGACATAAGGTCTGCGTGATAAGAAATAACACACACACATACAAAGATCGGTCCTGGATGATAAGAAAACCATACACGCGAGAATGATCACACCTCCTTCATGAAATGAACTATAACAAACAAGTCATGCCATTCACATCATCCAGGAAAGATACCGCTGACTTCAGCCTACGATAGACGTTCAATTCGGTTTTGAATGTTTTTCACTTAGAGTGCTGTTCCTGATATCACAATTTGCAAAAGCTCTTTGCTATATAAGTGGCAATTGTTCAGTGTTAATCAAGCGCTGTTAATGTTTGTCTTGGATTAAAATCTGGAATAAAAAGAATGAAATCCTACAAAGTAAAAAGACAAAAATACTTACAGACTTATGTACTGAGTATGTTGAATAATGGAAATCAAATGACACATCAGGAGCTTCAGAGAATATTAAATCCGCGTTTACCTGGTATGTTTAAATAAGAGGTTGAGCATTATAAATAAAAATAGGGTTCATTAGATCCGTATGTGTAATAGGATTCAATAAACATTGTTGTGAAAAAGCACAAACTCACATTTTTGATCTTATGTGTAGCTGATATTTGCTGTTCAGCTGGTATAGAAGAACAGAAAACAAATATATATGTAAAAGCAGTAGTGGATGGTTTGGCTATTGCTTAGAAAGGATATCAATCACTGCACTCAGCGATCAGTAACACAATGACATCACAAATTGAAGATATCCCGACTAGAGCACTGGCGGGAATGACCAGCAATACAATACCCACAAGTCCACCCAGATATGACGAGTTGGATAGATTTGGCTGCACTAGAAAGAATATATTTTCCAAATAAATTAACCCTACGCCTTCTGTAAAAGTAGTCGCCAGGGCGAACTACAAAATGCTGAATTACAAATGATAGTTGGGACCTGTTAATTAAATTCTCCTCAAACAGATTACAGCAGACAAAATTGAACTCTCTAACAGTGAACTCCACCACTCGAGGTTCACAAAACACCTCGGTCACCAGGACCAACATTCAATAAGATTATTACTTCTTACTTGGATATACTTCTTAATGATATTTCTTTATGGAATTATGAGCAGTTTTCTAACAATCTGAGAAAACAACTGAAAATATATCAATTAGAACAAAATTTAGGAAGTTTGCTATTGTGAAGTCAAAAGAAAAAAAGCACCGTAGGAGTACTTTCTATCATCATCAAAGTTTTTACATTGATGGACAAGAATGAATATTTTAGTATAATAATAATTTAGTATAATACTTAAGATATTTTCATGATTCTGTATTTTACAAGTCTATGCTGAGCCAGCTAAGAACGATGTCATTCTTTAGGCATTAAAAAATGGCCTCTAAGAGAAAATATTCCTAAAAAGCGGTAGTATTTTTGAATTTTCACACAAAACTATAAAAAGAATACGCTAACATCCATCTGTAAAAACCTTCCAACATCATAAATACTGCTATTCAAATGTTGGACTCTTGGAGTTTACTGAACTTCCCGAAAAAACAGACTTGCATGTGCTAGAACCCAAAAGAAAATATTACTTGCTCTAAACGATGTTGAAAGACCTACCACTTTTGGTTTTTATTATTCAACACTTATAGCATTCAGGAAATTGGTTAGAACTATTCTAATACACCTGCTCTAATACACCTTTTCCACCAACAGAGCATTCGCTGCGTACTTACGGGGTTCCCATTTTATGATCTCTGTTTTCGAATAGAATCATTTCAAATAGAACCTTCCCAAATAGGATAAAAAAAAATTTTTCAATTTATCAAAAAAATTCCGACTCATAAAAAATCCCAACATATCCAAAAAAAGTTATGCTTTTTTGGCCTGTAATATTTTGTGTATAAATGCATTTCGTTGAGCTTTGGTCGCACTTTGTTGAGCTTGGATTAAAGCATTCGTGCGCCGTGTTTCATGTTTGGAAAATTGCTAAAAATACCTTTGTTGAATCACGCATATCATATTATAGCTTCCGAAACAAGCCCCTAAATTAAGCTCCATTATCTATTATCAATAGCGTGAAACATTTCAGGTGGAATTTGAGAAAAATACTATTCAAAATTTGAAATTATTTCACATGAGACATGACTGAAACAGTGCTCAAGGTACATGAATAATCCTGCAATATACGAACATGGAATAAATCATGATGCAATGATTTTAATATTTTAAACGTACAGCGTAATATAGAACTATGAAAATTATTTTCCAATATTTTATTCCTTATGTTACAGCCATTGACTAATGCATATTACATTTTATTTATTTATTTATTTATATCATAGTGTTTATTTATTTTATGACCGTTTTTCCGGTTTAATGAGATTGCTTCACAACATTCTATTCACCGGATTTTTATTATTTTGTCATTTTCTTTTGCACATGATATTAGTATATTTTATTTAAATTCATTTAGGAAAATTTAGAAAATACGAAAATGACACAGCGCCTTACGACAGAAAAAGGTATCATTTCATAAAACAAGAGTAAAATATCAATGCTTCGGGGAGAGTGGGGAATAACTTATCAGTTTGGTAGAACATGGAAGGTACAGAATCAAAATCCATTCAGTAAAAACTGAAGTAAATGAATTCTGGCAAATTTCATCTTTTTTATCTGTGCTAATTTTCTATATCATAATAGAATACCATTGTTAGGACTACAGTAAATGTAATATCTAAAAGCAAAATTGCATGAATGCATGAACAACATGCACTTGTTGGTAAATTTTTACCTCGAAATAAAGAAAGGGGTCGGGGCGAACCAATGCACATGGAGCCTTTTTCAAGAAATTGATTTGGTCGAAACTGCAAGAGATGCAGATCATTGCTGAGTAAAATAAGCACAATAACAGACATTCAAAAAATATTACGAAATGCTTCATATTTATGATTTGGTGGGAAAAGAGCATCTTGCCAAGGTGCTGTCCAAAACGGAATGGGCAATATTTCAATGGTTTTTATAATGAATGGGGAGTCAAATGTCTGAAAGTAATTCTAGCAGTGAAAACTAGACTACTCATTGAAATTTACTAACTTTGCTCTATTTCCCAAATTTTATAGTACCGCAAGTTTAAACCCATTGCAGCTTGTTTTCAAAATTTAATGCTAGATAGGATATCACCAGGGTTCATCATGGGGCACCAAATATATGCATAGTGGGTACAACATTTTTGACGTATACTTCATTTCGCATGAGATAATAAGCATATTATAACATATTGAATAGATTGGGCTGCATTAGTTTGAAGCAGCAATGGCGTCACGTGCCATGTAAAATGTGATCCCAGCGATGCTCCATAAATTCAACAAAAAGCAATAAATCAATTCAAAATTAATATTTACTAAATTGAATAAACACTTTTTTACATGGCAAAGTTATCAAACTATGGAACAGCTGTCATAATAGTTTATGGCAGTTGTTACAAAGATAAAAATGAATGCCACGAAAATATGGAACTAATGGGTTTGAAAATAAAATTTTCACAGCGATAAACAGTATTTCTTCACGGCAATAGCCATGGAAATTCTTAGATTTTTTAAACAAGGAAAATATTTCTACAAATGCATGGTTGTACCGTAACCCAATTGTCTATTAAAAGGTCAAATAACTTACCGCATACCATACGATTTTTATAGAATTTGGTCATTTGAACAGCAATCAGAATTCTAAATCGCATATGACATATTCAACAATTTTTAATTTTTGAAGGGGAGGAGAGGTTCAGGGCACATATATATTGTATTCTTTAATTGGAAGGGGTGGTTCGAAACATTGAACCTATCTCTACATTGTGGCAACAGATTGCAAAAGTGTTCAAGGAATTTATTTGGTCAGACTCAGTTAGTTGCATTGAACAATTAAATTATACAATTGAAGATTAAATATACAATCAAAACGGATTACTTAAAGTTTAAATTTATAAATATACATGCATCGACAAAAATCAAGAGGGATGGGGAATAAATTTTAGCTGAAATGAATGATGCCATTTCTGGCATAGGAAACTATACAAAAATTGATTACGATAAATGTTGCATATTTTATGAATTTGCAGTAAATTGATCGCCGTACTAGATTTTTAGATCATTGCATACTAGAATAGATTACCAAATTTACATACAGATCCTGAACTCACGACAAACAACCCTCTAAACTAACTAAATAATTTGAAATAAAAGTTTTTAATAATAGCTTTTGATACATGTGCCAAAATGAGCACCAGGTAGCGCAATTTCTAATATATTAAGGAGAATGCATTATTTTGGTGCCATGGCGTTATATACATACCAAATATTTTTAGAAAAATCAACATTGATTTTAGACAGATTACATTGGCATGAAAATTATGTACACAGTCAAATAAAAACTTTTGTGCACGACCAAACAAAATCTCTTAAACAATATTATTTACGAAACAACAGTTATATTTTTATAACTACTGTTTTAATGAAGACATTTTATTAGGGGTCACAGGAGTAAGGAAATAATCTGGGCGAAAAATTAAATTTCCGCTGTTACAAACAGTGCTTCATTTATAGAAGAATGGGTATATTCTCATCAGAACTAGAATATTATTTCCATAAATTTATACCAGTAAAAGTAATGTTGAACAATAGTCCATCTAAAGTAGATTATTAAGCTATTTTCGAGGCATTCGCTTCGTTGAACGTTGACGAATAGTCAGAAGCGAAGCTTAATATGCATAATAATCACAAATCTGATTGTATATAAAATATTTGATATCGTCAAATGGAGAGAGGGTTATACCAATTGGGCAGCACATTAATGAAGTTTTCAGAGAATTTATTTGGTCAACCTACAAGAGAATATAAAGAAAATACAAAAGACAAGAATATGAAACAAACAATATTCAGAAATAGAAATTATAGCCAAAGTTGGCAATTCTTTGACACACCTGTCAGAATATTCACATATCGAATAAATAGAATTAAACGGCATAAAACAAAAGTGACTAAATAATATAAATACATTTCAGCATGGCCAAACAAATTCTCTTGCAATAAACTTTGGAACATCTGTCATATTATATGACAGGTGTTGAGTTATAATTTGTGGGATCTAAAAACTAACCGGAAATAAGAATAAAATTTTGACAGCAAGAAACAGTAGTTGAATGTCAAATGGAAATATGTCAGATGGCCACTGAAAATTGTTCTAAACAAAAATTCCCATATTTATACCAATAAAAAAACGTTGACAAGCAGTTCATATCAGGACAATTACTAATACTGAGTCCGTTATTTATTTATTGGTTTTTATTTTGGAGAACTCGGTTTGTTGGACTACAAGAGACCAATTGACAGTAATAACCCACAGAAAAAAGGAGGGATCAATCAAAATGAAGGTTTTTGAACTAATTCCCGTAACACGAGAATGCTTAAATCCTCACAGGAGAATGCATAAATAAATTGTTCAAGGAATTTGTTTGGTCGGGCATCAAGCTCATTGAAAAACAACCCTGAACAAATCATAATATAAAATCAGTAAATTTGAAGATATTTCGCAACAAACAAACTTTAGGACAGAGATGATTTTATTGATGTAAAATGTCATTCATTAAAACAAAATAAACAATTTTCCGCATGGCCAACCAAATTCACTTGAAACAAAAACCATAGAACAATAGTCATATTTATTTATGACTGCTGTTGCAAAGTTCCTATATGAGAAAGAATTCCCGATGCAGAAATCAGAAATAATAATCACCCATTCAATAGACCAGGGTGATTTCTTGGGTGATAAAATTACAGGTAATGCATCATTCTTGAAAAAGCTCAAGCTATTTCAACTAAAAAAGCACCATACTTTATAGACAGACCCAAACACAACATTCAGCAAATCAGATTAAGACTTTTCTGCATAGCCAAATAAATTCACTTGAAACTTGAAGTCGGCAAACTTAGGAACAACCGTCAAATTTATATTTGTTTGACTGCTGTTGTGAAGCTGCCAGGATGGGAAACTAATTGGGATTAAATAAAATTTTAACTGAAAGAAAAAACACTTGAACGGATATCAACTCAACAGTGCTCGACATGAAACATGAAATTTTGATAAAATTTATTATACAGATTACCACTAACTGAACGAAGCATAAAATGCATAACAATCGAGAATCAAATAGGACACAAGTTATATTCATTGAGGGATTTTTCTTATTCTTTAAAAATGGGGTGTAAACTAATTGGGCATCTTATGGAAGTATCAAGGAGACTTTCAAGAAATTTATTTCGCTAGACATACTAAAAAAATTCTTATCGAAAAACAACACGAAACAAAACAGGAAATATGGAACACGAAATTTAAAAGCTAAGGTTTAAAAAAAAAAGTCAAGACATTTCACAAATCAGTATCGCGAAAAAAGTAATACATTTTCATGAGGAGTTAGGATTTTGTGGTACTGCATGAAGAGGGAAGTAGATGAAATCTGTATCTGGCAGTGAATACCAGATGAATCATTAAACTTTGATAAATTTGGCAATTTTCTTTTAAGTTTTGCTGGATAATGATTTTGCGGTAATTTTAAAGTGCTTATCTTTACACACGAGTATCACCGACAATTTTGAAAATGCTTTGAACCTGGAAGCAAATTGGACCAATGTTGACAGGGTCAATTTTACAAGCAAAATTAGAATAAAACATTATAACAAAACAACAGTATAGACTATAGTATAGAGTTAGAAGTTTCAAGATAGAAAATATCTGCATGAAAACAGCATTCACTGAACTGAATAAAGAAAAATTTCTTCGCATGGCCGAATAAATTCACTCGAAACTAATTTATCTACTACTACGAAACAACTGTCAAATTAGTTTGACAGTTGTTGCGAGGATGACCGGAGGTGAAGTGATTTGATTTTAATTATAATATTCCACTGCAAAAACATTTTCGAAATGGCCAGCAAAACTAGTGCAAGAGATTTTTATAGAATTCGCTTTGCCGAACTATTGGAAATGAATACATAGCAATACATAAAATTATTAACAACCGAGAATCGGATTTTTGTATACAAGCTGTTAGATATTTGTCACCAAGCTATCTTTTCTGAATGAGAGGGCTCGAAGCAATGTTATTTCCATCATGTCAGAACGCATCAAGGAGATTTAAGGAATTTATTCGGTCGGGCATACAAGGAAGTAATTGGAAAGCAACACTGAACAGCGTAAGATAGCATGAGAGAATATAAATTAACTAAAAAAATATAAAATTGGAAATATGATATCATTACAAAAAAGAGTTTGGTCATTTGAATATTGTCAGAATATTCACATATCGAATAAATAGAATTAAACGGCATAAAACAAAAGTGACTAAATAATATAAATACATTTCAGCATGGCCAAACAAATTCTCTTGCAATAAACTTTGGAACATCTGTCATATTATATGACAGGTGTTGAGTTATAATTTGTGGGATCTAAAAACTAACCGGAAATAAGAATAAAATTTTGACAGCAAGAAACAGTAGTTGAATGTCAAATGGAAATATGTCAGATGGCCACTGAAAATTGTTCTAAACAAAAATTCCCATATTTATACCAATAAAAAAACGTTGACAAGCAGTTCATATCAGGACAATTACTAATACTGAGTCCGTTATTTATTTATTGGTTTTTATTTTGGAGAACTCGGTTTGTTGGACTACAAGAGACCAATTGACAGTAATAACCCACAGAAAAAAGGAGGGATCAATCAAAATGAAGGTTTTTGAACTAATTCCCGTAACACGAGAATGCTTAAATCCTCACAGGAGAATGCATAAATAAATTGTTCAAGGAATTTGTTTGGTCGGGCATCAAGCTCATTGAAAAACAACCCTGAACAAATCATAATATAAAATCAGTAAATTTGAAGATATTTCGCAACAAACAAACTTTAGGACAGAGATGATTTTATTGATGTAAAATGTCATTCATTAAAACAAAATAAACAATTTTCCGCATGGCCAACCAAATTCACTTGAAACAAAAACCATAGAACAATAGTCATATTTATTTATGACTGCTGTTGCAAAGTTCCTATATGAGAAAGAATTCCCGATGCAGAAATCAGAAATAATAATCACCCATTCAATAGACCAGGGTGATTTCTTGGGTGATAAAATTACAGGTAATGCATCATTCTTGAAAAAGCTCAAGCTATTTCAACTAAAAAAGCACCATACTTTATAGACAGACCCAAACACAACATTCAGCAAATCAGATTAAGACTTTTCTGCATAGCCAAATAAATTCACTTGAAACTTGAAGTCGGCAAACTTAGGAACAACCGTCAAATTTATATTTGTTTGACTGCTGTTGTGAAGCTGCCAGGATGGGAAACTAATTGGGATTAAATAAAATTTTAACTGAAAGAAAAAACACTTGAACGGATATCAACTCAACAGTGCTCGACATGAAACATGAAATTTTGATAAAATTTATTATACAGATTACCACTAACTGAACGAAGCATAAAATGCATAACAATCGAGAATCAAATAGGACACAAGTTATATTCATTGAGGGATTTTTCTTATTCTTTAAAAATGGGGTGTAAACTAATTGGGCATCTTATGGAAGTATCAAGGAGACTTTCAAGAAATTTATTTCGCTAGACATACTAAAAATTCTTATCGAAAAACAACACGAAACAAAACAGGAAATATGGAACACGAAATTTAAAAGCTAAGGTTTAAAAAAGTTCAAGACATTTCACAAATCAGTATCGCGAAAAAAGTAATACATTTTCATGAGGAGTTAGGATTTTGTGGTACTGCATGAAGAGGGAAGTAGATGAAATCTGTATCTGGCAGTGAATACCAGATGAATCATTAAACTTTGATAAATTTGGCAATTTTCTTTTCAAGTTTTGCTGGATAATGATTTTGCGGTAATTTTAAGTGCTTATCTTTACACACGAGTATCACCGACAATTTTGAAAATGCTTTGAACCTGGAAGCAAATTGGACCAATGTTGACAGGGTCAATTTTACAAGCAAAATTAGAATAAAACATTATAACAAAACAACAGTATAGACTATAGTATAGAGTTAGAAGTTTCAAGATAGAAAATATCTGCATGAAAACAGCATTCACTGAACTGAATAAAGAAAAATTTCTTCGCATGGCCGAATAAATTCACTCGAAACTAATTTATCTACTACTACGAAACAACTGTCAAATTAGTTTGACAGTTGTTGCGAGGATGACCGGAGGTGAAGTGATTTGATTTTAATTATAATATTCCACTGCAAAAACATTTTCGAAATGGCCAGCAAAACTAGTGCAAGAGATTTTTATAGAATTCGCTTTGCCGAACTATTGGAAATGAATACATAGCAATACATAAAATTATTAACAACCGAGAATCGGATTTTTGTATACAAGCTGTTAGATATTTGTCACCAAGCTATCTTTTCTGAATGAGAGGGCTCGAAGCAATGTTATTTCCATCATGTCAGAACGCATCAAGGAGATTTAAGGAATTTATTCGGTCGGGCATACAAGGAAGTAATTGGAAAGCAACACTGAACAGCGTAAGATAGCATGAGAGAATATAAATTAACTAAAAAAATATAAAATTGGAAATATGATATCATTACAAAAAAGAGTTTAGTAGAGTTTGCAGTTTTAAGATAGAAAATATCTGCATGAAAACAGCATTCATGAACTGAACAAAGACTTCTCCGCATGGCCAAATAAATTCACTTGAACTAATTTATCAAACTACGGAACAACTGTCAAATCTGTTTGACAGCTGTTGCGAGGATGACAGGAGATGAGATGAATTGATTCTAATATTAAAATTTCAATTCAAAAACAATATTCCATTGTTGAGATGGCCAGCAAAACTCGTGCCAGAGATTTTTATGGAATTCGCTTTGCTGAACTATTGGAAATGAATACATAGCAATACATAAAATTATTAACACCCAGGAACCCAGATTGTTGCATATAAACTGATGACATTCGTTGTTAAGGTATCTATTGGTTTTCTAAATGAGAGGGCTCAAACCAATTCGTCATTTCCTTTGTGTTGGAACGCATCAAAGAAATTTAAGGAATTTATTTGGTCGGGCGTACAAGGAATTAATTGGAAAACAACACTGAACAACATATTATAGTAAAATAGAATATGAATTATCTAAAAAAAATATTTCACCTAATGCATAATAATAAAGTCTTTTGGGGAGGAGACTTAACTGATTTTTATCCACTGCAGTAAATTTCAGGAATGTATAAAGACACATTAGTAAGTACAATTTCAACCGAGGCTTACAACGCAGAGAAAAATTGGGGTTTTAAAATGATGATTTGTTTTTAACAAAGAGCAATACATTTTAGACACATACTAAAAAAATAATATTCACTTAAACTAATAAAGAGCTTTTTTGTGTGACCAAACAGATTGTGAAAACCAAGTTTTGGAAATAAGAAACAATCATTTTTTATGGCACTGTTGGGAAGAATATATTTTGGGAGGGAAAACATTGGGTCACAGTGGCATTTTTGAAACGACTATTATTCACACATTTAAAAGAGTGAAAGTTTTTTTCTTGGGAAAAAATTCTATATTTCCCCTATTGGAATAGATGAATGATACTGAGCTTTGCCTAAAAGCAAAGCATACATAACAGTCCGAAATCCGATTGTATATAACGCGTTCAACTGTAAAGAAGGAATAGTGGAATTAATGTGTCTACATATTGAACAATTTTCAGGGAATTTGTTTGATTCTCACTATCATTATTTTGATAAATATGAACGCACATACCATGTGGCAACATATGAATATAGTTATGGATCAAAAATATTTTTTTTACAAAGCAAGAACGAACACATCCGCTTGAAAATAACAGTAACTAAACTGAAAGACTTTTTGCAAGACCAAACAAATTTTCTTGAAGCAATTTAATTCATGAAACAATAATCATATTTTCTATGACTACTGTTTCAAGGGATATCATTCGCTAGGAGCGCAGATAATGAAACGTATCAGATATAAATTTTTATTGCGAAATTCATTATTGGAAAGGCCAACACAACTCAATTCTCCATGTTGGCAAATCCTTATAAGGATTTGAATACAAAAATATATTCATAAAACGTGCTTTGTTGGGAAGCAGATATGAATGAGCAGCGTTTTTCCTGGACAAAGCGTGGATTGCACAACGATAAGAAATCCAATTGATGTAACACCTTCAATGAGCATTATAAGAATTTAGTCTTCCAGATAGGGGTGGGGAGGGGGGTTAATATAAATTGTATCACCTTACTGAGAGTTGTGATGCCACATTGCGAATCTTCAAGGAATTTATTTGGTAAGCAGTACAAGAGATGCATCGAAAAACTATAGTGAACAGCTGAATGTAAAATGCAAGGCAAACATAGTTATTCTGTATAGCTGAAATTTGGCAGTAGAATATTAATATCATTATCAATAACTAATTAAAAAGAATAATAATTAAAATTAATAGGCTTGCGGCAGTCAAGATTGGAGTGGGATTGAAAATATCTCCTCCATGAGTTTTCTAATGCATGTACAGTCAATATGTTATGTTAGAAATCTGATAACGAAAACTTTATATTTTCATCAATTTTTCTGTCAATTTAACCATTCCGATGGACTTCAGGAATCTATGCCCATACATTGGAAGTATACACAATACTGATTCACAAGCACTTTTAACAGGGAACACGATTTAGATTAATTGTTTGACAGATGATGCTAGTTTTGCTGTGCAGATAGAAAATTGAGATAAAGGGATCAAATGTAATTTTCCTATATGATTGTAGCAACGTTATAAATTTCAAAATAAAACTAAGTATTTCAGACAGAGCATAATGACACAAAAATACTATTTACTTGATTCAATAAAATTTTTCTGACCAAACAAATTCACTTGAAACGAAGTTACGGAACAACAGTCATATTTGCTTATGACTGTTGTTGCAGGACATTTTTTGCCAGATGGTGGAATTGATAATCAATACTAACATAGGTTTAAGGTTAGGTTTACCGTAAGGTTTAAGGTTTAAGTTTCATTTCAGTAAATAAAAATGTTTTGTAAATTTGTTGGACTAAGAGAGATAAATTGTCAATAATACACAAAAAAAAGCATGAAACATAGAAAATCAGAAATTCGAATTCCAGTTTCATCCATAATTCATCAAAATGTTTGAAAAAACCATTTCCCTATCATGGCATCGGATTAAACAAGTTTTCCAAGGAATTTACAATTTACTCGGTCGTAATCTAAATGCATTGAAAAATAACATTGGACACCATATAAAATACATAGGATTAAGAATTTTATTCAATTACACTCATACACTTTAAAAAATTTTTGAAGGTTTGGAAAATTTGTAGGAGATTCGGGAGAAAAATTTCAATGATTCTGTACTGAATAAAATATCTGTGTAAAGAATCTAGAATCTAATTTATCTTTGAATGAGATACCCTTTTCTGAACAGGAGGAAGTCTTTCTACAGAGTGAAAATTTGGAAACATGCTATAATTCGAATAAATTATAAAATTAAATAAATAGATAGGACTGCTTGTTTTCTAAGCTATGGGATCAAGCATAAGATAAATTAAGAGAATTATTTTAATTTTTCAAAAGAAAATGTATGCACCATTCAGCATTAATAGAAGCAACGAAAAATATTTTTAATCTTAAACAAAAATATTTCATAGCAGAAAAGTTTGCAAAAACGCAAACCGGGAGTGCAGCAGGAAAATATTTCACTTGTTATCTGCCCCATAAAACGAATTGGAAATATTTTCATGGTCGCATGACTTCAGGTGAATGGACCAGTCAATTTTGTATTTTTCAATCACGGCAATTTGAATTTTTTCGGTTTTACCAGGCACACAAATTTGCAAATTTTGCAGATAATATTGTTAGCAATTCATAAATTTTTTATTGTTGTATTTTCTGTTCACTATGACTTTCAACCTTGAGCAAGACTGAGCCAATGTTATAATTAGAATGCATGTTTAAAACAAATGGATAGTGAGCCAAGAAATATCTTTAATACAATATTACAAAAAAGGATTGTTACAATTACGTGATTACAAGAAAAAAAGCTAACTAGAATTAAGTAGGCGGAACATTGAAACTTTGATAAAATTAACAGTTTTACGGTTTGACAATTGGTTTGATAGCTCGAAAAAGAGGAAGAATTAATTTTACTAAGGTTTTGGGACAAAACATGCTACATATTGTGAGCCAGGTAATATTGTTTTTCAATGTATGACATGACAACCTGGTGATATGACGAAAGGAAATATAATATCGGAAATTTTCCATAGCACAATGAAAGTAAGTTTAGTACTGTACCTATCAGATATGTTCGATAATGTCCTTCAGCACTGTTTCACTTATAAATTCAGATATTTTTCAACATGAATATTTTGAATTACACCAATCCTAGAGCAAATAATAGTTACAACCAAAACATGATTCTAATATAATAGGTATCGTACATGCACGGACACTAAATAATTAAAATTTTAGGGCATGACATTCTGTATTAGACTGCTCAGTGAAAGCTCGACGATCCTAAATATGATCAAAACAGAAATGTCATAATGTGTCGACTTGGGTACATACCTTATCAGTGGTGACATGCATGACATTCATTCATAAAAACATAAGTTACTAATGTATGTACGACAGTCTCATAGCCATACAAATACGTATTTAAATGAAAATCACAATTTCACAGGAAAGAGTAAATTTCAGGCAATTTGTAATAGGAATTCCAATTTCAATTCACCTGAACAGTGGACAAAAAAATGTTTCATGAATTTCCAAAAGAGATCAGATTTGGAAAGATTCAATTCAAAATAGAGTGATTCGAGACAGGTTTTCAAAATATTTGTTATTCATGTTAATTTTACATTATAAAGAAGAATGATAGCAGGTCATTCATGGCTATAGAATGAATTTAAACAAAATATAAAAAAAACTGGAGTAGACAATCCAATATTGTGATTTAAGAAAATATGAATCCTAAACTGATGTAAAATAAACTTCGAACTATCGTATTTCTACAGACAATCTAATGTAAAAATTCTGTTCTACTTTCTAATACAAAATTTCCCTGAAACAACGTCGTAAGTAAATTGAAATTTCAGTTGAATTAGTTTTATCAGACTTCATTCATTTTGATATAAATTTTTACATAACAACTAAATACAAGTAATACGTGAACAAATAATTACAAAATTTTACCTTGTTTCATAGTAAGATTACTATTACCATTACAAAAATCCGATGGATGAAGATGGCTGAACAAACCAAACCCGATTTCTCATCTGATCGAGTACTAAAAATGCAAATATGGTATGACGAAGTTGGAGATTGTGTGGATGTGAATGTGCCTATTCATACAATATATTAGAGTTCGGGATCGAAGTGTCAAAAAAATAAGGCAAAATTTGGGGGGTTTTTCTATACTCAGACTTCCCAGCCTTTTAAACTGTCCAGACTCGAGGATGACATGAGTAACCAACTTTAAAAAAATTTATTATTAGATTTTCAATTTTTACAGTGTTTGGACCATTGGCCAGATCCGAACAGTTTGGTAATTTCAAATTCAACACATACCAATTCCTGATTAAATATAAGTTTATTCGCCTTATTAACAGCAAATATCAGCAGTCTTTGCATTGACAAATCATATTTTTAATTTCTTGTATCCTTACCTCCGACTGGTTGGTCTTGATGTAACGTTCATGCTTTCAATGCAAAAAGTATGGGCAGAAATCCTGCAACAGCTGATGGTTAACCGCAGATTGGCTTTCCATCACTTCATTACCCTTCATGGATATCTTTTCTTGAGTCAATCAGTCTTTATTACGTCAATCTCTCCGATGAAAATTTCCTAAGATTAGAGTAATAAATTATTAAGACTTACTTGTGGTGCTAACTCAGAAATCTAGCTTTAAGGTTCTCATTTAGAGTCTCATGCAGGGTGCTGTAGTTTTTTGTTTTTTTTTATTTTTTTATAGCCACTTTGAGTGGGTCACCCTGTCCAAGGCCCTGTAACAGCGGCCACTTATAGGCGGACAGGGTTACAATGAAGTTCAATCATGAGAACTTCGCAAACGTAGTGGTATCCCTTATGCAGTATAGATTATAAAAATATTATATTTTATCATTATCATTGTCCGAAGAAAGTTTCTCAACAAATTATTTTTCGGTACAGTAACAAAGTAATGCAAATAGAGAGGCAGTAACGACTCTTTTTTTCTTTATTCAGTTCGATCCAAGCAAACCTCAAGCTCAGTTCAATCCAAGCAAACCTTAAGCAAAAGCTTGATTAGCAAATTCGTGATTTTTCGTTCATACACACCATGTCCATTAGCTCAAATTCTATTCACCAATTCACCTTGGCAGGCAGATCATTTGGAATAATTGAATGTTTGGCGATATAGCACAGCCGTCAACTCTTGACCTGGCATGCGTAAATTCATATGTAAAGCTTATCCATCTTCGACACTTGTGTTCCAGTCATAAAGATTTATGTGCAGTTAATCCGACGAGCTATTCAACCAGCTAACCCCAAAGTGCTACAAAACCCAGGGAAATTTACGATGACGAAATCATTAGCAGTACGAAGTAAATTACTCTTGCGTCGGGATAAAGAGGAGGAAGAAAAACAGCGAAAGTGTTCAGAGCAAAGACCTGACGCATGATCCAAATATATCCCGAGAACGCAGTCAATTTTTCCGTCTCCTCGATTTTCTCGTGAACCTTCCCTACTTCTGTCTCACCATTTCTTCTCTTTTTCTCTCTTTAATTTTGAATTAAAAAACGGCAAGAGTTTAAACTCTAATTAGCGGTTGGCCCAGGGTTATTTAATTGGCGACCCACACCCCAAATCGGAATCTTAAACGACTAAATCCGAATCGGGAGACATTTTTGACTTGATCATTGGAATTCATTGAAATCCCCTTCCCCGACATGCATACGCAATCACATCTTCTTGGGCGTCGGCGTCATTTCAAACTTTTCATTTTGTGCCATGCCGTAGTGACAACGCATATGTTTTCGAAGAACTACTTTTTATAAGCCATCGTACTGATGGTCTTAAATTGATTTTCGTCATATTTCCGCATTACACGTTTGCGTTTTTTCTAGGTTTGTTTTATTTTACCCTTGTGTTTTACGCAAGAGCAGTCGTCTGCATGCATTTTCTTACGTTATTGCGCTCTTAAAGCAGTGAGAACTGGGCGTTCGTTACGACACTCAAGAAATGGTCATGTGACACACGCACCATGCCCCTTCATTGCCCTCAGACATAAGGTCTGCGTGATAAAAAATAACACACACACACATACAAAGATCGGTCCTGGATGACAAGAAAACCATACACCCAAGAATGATCACACCTCCTTCGTGAAATGAACTATAACAAACAAGTCATGTCTTTACATCATCCAGGAAAGATGCCGCTGACTTCAGCCTACGATAGATGTTCAATTCTGTTTTGAATGTTTTTCACTTAGAGTGCTGTTCCTGATATCACAATTTGCAAAAGCTCTTCGCTATATAAGTGGTAATTATTTAGTGTTAATCAAGCCTTGTCTTGGATTAAAATCTGGAATAAAAAGAATGAAATCCTACAAAGTAAAAAGCCAAAAATACTTACAGACTTATGTACTGAGTATGTTGAGTAATGGAAATCTAATGACACATCAGCAGCTTCAGAGAATATTAAAACCGCGTTTACCTGGTATGTTTAAATAAGGGGTTGAGCATTATAAATAAAAATAAGGTTCATTAGATCTGTATGTGTTATAAGATTCTATAAACATTGTTGTGAAAAAGCACAAATTCACATTTTTGATCTTATGTGTAGCTGATATTTGCTGTTCAGCTGGTATAGAAGAACAGAAAACAAATATATCTGTAAAAGCAGTAGTGGATGGTTTGGCTATTGCTTAGAAAGGATATCAATCACTGCACTCAGCGATTAGTAACACAATGACATCACAAATTGAAGATATCCCGACTAGAGCACTGGCGGGAATGACCAGCAATACAATACCCACAACTCCACCCAGGTATGACGAGTTGGATAGGTTTGGCTGAACTAGAAAGAATATATTTTCCAAATAAATTAACCCTACGCCTTCTGTAAAAGTAGTCGCCAGGGTGAACTACAAAATGCTGAATTACAAATGATAGTTGGGGCCTGTTAATTAAATTCTCCTCAAAGAGATAACAGCAGTCAAAATTGAACTCCCTAACAGTGAACTCCACCACTCCAGGTTCACAAAACGCCTCAGTCACCAGGACCAACATTCAATAAGATTATTACTTCTTACTTGGATATACTTCTTAATGATATTTCTTTATGGAATTATGAGCAGTTTTCTAACAATCTGAGAAAACAACTGAAAATATATCAATTAAAACAAAATTTAGGAAGTTTGCAATTGTGAAGTCAAAAGAAAAAAAGCACCGTAGGAGTACTTTCTATCATCATCAAAGTTTTTACATTGATGGACAAGAATGAATATTTTAGTATAATAATAAATTAGTATAATACATAAAAGATATTTTCATGATTCTGTATTTTACAAGTCTACGCTGATTCAGCTAAGAACGATGTCATTCTTTAGGCATTAAAAAATGGGCTCTAAGAGAAAATACTCTTAAAAAGCTGTAGTATTTTTAAATTTTCACACAAAACTATAAAAAGAATACGCTAAGATCCATCCGTAAAAACCTTCCAACATCATAAACACTGCTATTCAAATGTTGGACTCTTGGAGTTTACAGAACCTCCCAAAAAAACATGACTTGCATGTGCTAGAACCCAAAAGAAAATATTACTTGCTCTAAACGATGTTAAAAGACCTACCACTTTTGGTTTTTATTATTCAACACTTATAGCATTCAGGAAATTGGTTAGAACTATTCTAATACACCTGCTCTAATACACCTTCTTCACCTACAGAGCATTCGCTGCGTACTTACGGGGTTCCCATTTTATTATCTCTGTTTTCGAATAGAATCATTTCGAATAGAACCTTCCCAAATATGATAAAAAAGGATTTTTCAATTCATCAAAAACATTCAGACTCTTAAAAAATCACAACATATCCAAAAAAAGTTATGCCTTTTTCGCCCTGTAATATTTTGTGTATAAATGCATTTCGTTGAGCTTTGGTCGCACTTTGTTGAGCTTGTAAAGCATTCGTGCGCCGTGTTTCATGTTTGGAAAATTGCTAAAAATAACTTTGTTGAATCACGCATATCATATTATAGCTTCCGAAATAAGCCCCTAAATTAAGCTCCATTATCTATTATCAATAGCGTAAAACATTTCAGGTGGAATTTGAGAAAACTACTATTCAAAATTTGAAATTATTTCACACGAGATATGACTGAAACAGTGCTCAAGGTACATGAATAATCCTGCAATATACGAACATGAAATAAATCATCATACAATGATTTTAATATTTTAAACGTACAGCGTAATATAGAACAATGAAAATTATTTTCCAATATTTTATTCCTTTTGTTACAACTATTGACTAATGCATATTACATTTTTTTTAATTTATTTATTTATATTATAGTGTTTATTTATTTTATGACCGTTTTTCTGGTTCAATGAGATTGCTTCACAACATTTTATTCACCGGATTTTTATTATTTTATCACTTTCTTTTGCACATTATATTAGTATATTTTATTTAAATTCATTTAAGAAAATTTAGAAAATATGGAAATGACACAGTGCCTTACGACAGAAAAACATATCATTTCATAAATAAGAGTAAAATATCAATGCTTCGAGGAGAGTGGGGAATAACTTATCAATTTGGTAGAACATGAAAGGTACAGAATCAAAATCCATTCAGTAAAAATTAAATGAATTCTGGCAAATTTCATCTTTTTTTATCTGTGCTAATTTTCTATATCATAATAGAATACCATTGTTAGGACAACAGTAAATGCAATATCTAAAAGCAAAATTGCATGAACGCATGAGCAACAATGCACTTGTTGGTAAATTTTTACTTCGAAATAAAGAATGGGATGGGGGCGAACCAATGCACATGGAGCCTTTTTCAAGAAATTGATTTGGTCGAAACTGCAAGAGATGCAGATTATTGCAGAGTAAAATAAGCATAATAATAGACATTCAAAAAATATTACGAAATGCTTCAAATTTATGATTTGATGGGAAAATAGCATCTTGCCAAGGTGCTGTCCAAAACGGAATGGGCAATATTTCAATGGTTTTTATAATGAATGGGAAGTCAAATATCTGAAAGTAATTCTAGCAGTGAAAACTAGACTACTCATTGAAATTTACTAACTTTGCTCTATTTCCTAAATTTTATAGTACCGCAAGTTTAAACCCATTGCAGTTTGTTTTCAAAATTCAACGCTAGATAGGATATCACCAGGGTTCATCATGGGGCACCAAATATATGCATAGTGGGTACAACATTTTTGAAGTATACTTCATTTCGCATGAGATAATAAGCATATTATAACATATTTAATAGATTGGGCTGCATTAGTTTGAAGCAGCAATGGCATCACGTGTCATGTAAAATGTGATCCCAACGATGTTCCATACATTCAACAAAAAGCAAAGCAATTCAAATATCAGTACAAAATTAATATTTACTAAATTGAATAAACACCTTTTAACATGACAAGGTTATCAAACTACGGAACAACTGTCATAATAGTTTATGGCAGTTGTTACAAAGATAAAAATGAATGCCACTAAGATATGGAACCAATGGGTTTGAAAATAAAATTTTCATAGCGATAAACAGTATTTCTTCACAGCAATAGCCATAGAAATTCTTAGATTTTTTGAACAAGGAAAATATTTCTACATATGCATGGTTGTACCGTAACCCAATTGTCTATTTAAAGGTCAAATAACTTGCCACATACCATACGATTTTTATAGAATTCGGTCATTTGAACAGCAATCCGAAATCTAAATCGCATATGACATATTCAACAATTTTTAATTTTTGAAGGGGAGGAGAGGTTCAGGGCACATATATATTGTATTCTTTAATTGGAAGGGGTGGTTTAAAACAATGAACCTATCTCTACATTGTGGCAACATATTGCAAAAGTGTTCAAGGAATTTATTTTGTCAGACTCAATTAGTTGCATTGAACAATTAAATTATACAATTGAAGATTAAATATACAATCAAAACGGTTTACTTAAAGTTTAAATTTATAAATATACATGCATTGACAAAAATCAAGGAGGATGGGGAATAAATTTTAGCTCTACACGGAAGAGTCTAGAAATGAATGATGCCATTTCTGCCATAGGAAACTATACAAAAATTGATTACGATAAATGTTGCATTTTTTATGAATTTGCAGTAAATTGATCGCCGTACTACATTTTTAGATCATTGCATACTAGAATAGATTACCAAATTTACATGCAGATCTTGAACTCACAACAAACAACCCTCTAAACCTAAATAATTTGAAATAAAAGTTTTTAATAGCTTTTGATACATGTGCCAAAATGAGCACCAGGTAGCGCAATTTCTAATATATTAAAAAGAATGCATTATTTTGGCACCATGGCGTTATTTACATACCAAATATTTTTAGAAAAAAATCAACATTGATTTTAGACAGATTACATTGGCATGAAAATTATGTACACAGTCAAATAAAAACTTTTGTGCACGACCAAACAAATTCTCTTGAACAATATTATTTACGAAACAACAGTTATATTTTTATAACCGCTGTTTCAAAGAATACATTTTATTAGGGTCACAGGAGGAGGTAATATTCTGGGCGAAAAATTAAATTTCCGCTGTTACAAAACAGTGCTTCATTATAGAAGAATGGTTACATTCTCATCAGAACTAGAATATTATTTCCATGAATTTATACCAGTAAAGGTAATGTTGAACAGTAGTCCATCTAATGTAGATTATTAAGCTATTTGAGGCATTAGCTTCGTTGAACGTTGACGAAGAGTCAGAAGCAAAGCTTAATATGCATAATAATCACAAATCTGATTGAATATAAAATATTTGATATTGTCAAAAAAATTTCGCTTTTCAAATGAAGAGAGGGTTATACCAATTGGGCAGCCCATTAATGTTTTCAGAGAATTTATTTGGTCAACCTGCAAGAGATGCATATAAAGAAAATACATAAGACAAGAATATGAAACAAACAATATTCAGAAATAGAAATTATAGCCAAAGTTGGCAATTCTTTGACAGAACTGTCAGAATATTCACATATCGAATAAATAGAATTAAACGGCATAAAACAAAAGTGACTAAATAAAATAAATACATTTCAGCATGGCCAAACAAATTCTCTTGCAATAAACTTTGGAACATCTGTCATATTATATGACAGGTGTTGAGTTATATTTTGTTGGATCTAAAAACTAACCGGAAATGAGAATAAAATTTTGACAGCAAGAAACAGTAGTTCAATGTCAAGTGGAAATATGTCAGATGGCCACTGAAAATTGTTCTAAACAAAAATTCCCATATTTATACCAATAAAAGAAATGTTGACAAACAGTTCATATCAGGACAATTACTTATACTGAGTCCGTTATTTATTTTTATTTTGGAGAACTCGGTTTGTTGGACTACAAGAGACGAATTGACAGTAATAACCCACAGAAAAAAGGAAGGATCAATCAAAATGAAGGTTTTTGAACTAATTCCCGTAACACGAGAATGCATAAATCCTCACAGGAGAATGCATAAATAAATTGTTCAAGGAATTTGTTTGGTCGGGCATCAAGCTCGTTGAAAAACAACCCTGAACAAATCATAATATAAAATCAGAAAATTTGAAGATATTTTGCAATAAACAAACTTTAGGACAGAGGTAATTTTATTGATGTAAAACGTCATTCATTAAAACAAACTAAACAATTTTCCGCACGGCCAACCAAATTCACTTGAAACAAAAACCATAGAACAATAGTCATACTATGAAAGCTCCTATATAGGCAAGAATTCCCGATGCAGAAATCAGTGACTGATTTTAGAATGGTCATCAACAATAATAACTTCTCCGCAAATTTATGGCAGTAACAGATTGTCAACCAACATTCCATAATATGAAGTATTACATTGACAATTTAGTTAGAATGAAATTTTTGTGAAATTTGTTTTGTTTTAGACATCTTAGGATGAAATGGACAACAACAGCAAATGGCAAAGCATGACATACATAATCAAAAATCTGAATGCATATATAAAACACATCCAACATTCGCCTAAAGCTTTTTGTGCTCCAAAGGAAGGTTTGAATAAATTGGGTTTCTCAATCATGTGGGGAAGCAGTAAAAAAAACTTTCAAAAAATCTATTTGGTCGGGGACAAGATATGCATTTAACAAAAATAAAAAATAAAATAAAATACACAAAGTTATGAAACTCAAAAGATGATGTAATATTTGAAGAATAAGAATAAATCGAAATAGTACACAGAAATACAAATCTGAAGTACATTACACAAATTAAGGTTGCAATAGTTAATTTGCTAAGAGATGGGAAATAATTCAATTGCTTCAAAACTACATAAAAAGTGAAATTTCTAAAGTCTTTGACAGTGAAATTGCCAAGAACTTTTATTCTAGATTCATTGCCTCTACTCGAGACCTTCCATAAATTTTTGTACACATTTAACCACTTTAGTAGTATTCTAAATTCCTTGTCACCACTTATGGCTTTAATCCACAAAGGATCCCAAACAGGAACATATTGGACTGGATTGGATATTCTACACAGCTTTTGCCATCACTATGGCTATATAATAATCACCCATTCAATAGACCAGGGCGATTTCTTGGGCGATGAAATTACAGGTAATGCATCATTCTAGAAACAGCTCAAGTTATTTCAACTAAACAAGCTACATACTTTATAGGCAGAACAAAACACAACATCCAGCAAATCAGATTGAGATTTTTCTGCATAGCCAAGTAAATTCACTTGAAACTTGAAGTCGGCAAACTTAGGAACAACCGTCAAATTTATATTTGTTTGACAGTTGTTGTGAAGCTGCCAGGATGGTAAACTAATTGGGATTAAATAAAATTATCAACTCAACAGTGCTCGATTAACATGAAATTTTGATAAAATTTATTATACAGACTACCACCAACTGAACGAAGCATAAAATGCATAACAATCGAGAATCAAATAGGACACACGTTATATTCATTGAGGGATTTTTCTTATTCTTTAAAAATGGGTGCAAACTAATTGGGCATCTTATGGGAGTATCAAGAAGACTTTCAAGAAATTTATTTCGCTAGCAACACGAAAAAAAAAAGAAAATATGGAACAAGAAATTTAAAAGCTAAGGTTTAAAAAGGTTGCAAAACGTTCGACATTTCACAAATCAGTATCGTGAAAAAAGTGATACATTTTCATGAGTTAGGATTTTGTGGTACCGCATGAAGAGGGAAGTAGATGAAATCTGTATCTGGCAGTGAATACCAGATGAATCATTAAATTTTGATAAATTTGGCAATTTTCTTTTGCAAGTTTTGCTGGATAATGATTTTGCAGTAATTTTAAGTGCTTATCTTTACACACGAGTATTACCAACAATTTTGAAAATTCTTTGAACCTAGAATCAAATTGGACAAATGTTGACAGGGGAAGCCAATTTTACAAGCAAAATTAGAATAAAACATTATAACAAAACAACAGTATAGACTATAGTATAGAGTTAGCAGATTCAAGATAGAAAATATCTGAATGAAAACAGCATTCACTGAACTGAATAAAAAAAAACTTCTCCGCATGGCTGAATAAATTCACTTGAAACTAATTTATCAAACTACGGAACAACCGTCAAATTAGTTTGACAGCTGTTGCGAGGATGACCGGAGGTGAGGTGATTTGATTTTAATTATAATATTCCACTGCAAAAACAATAATTCATTTTCGAAATGGCCAGCAAAACTAGTGCAAGGGATTTTTATAGAATTTGCTTTGCCGAACTATTGGAAATGGATACATAGCAATACATAAAATTATTAACAACCAGGAATCGGATTTTTGCATACAAGCTGTTAGATATTTGTCACCAAGCTATCCTTTTTGAATGAGAGGGCTCGAAGCAATGTTATTTCCATCATGTCAGAACGCATCAAGGAGATTTAAGGAATTTATTCGGTCGGGCATACAAGGAAGTAATTGGAAAGCAACACTGAACGACATAAGATAGCATGAGAGAATACAAATTAACTAAAAAATATAAAATTGGAAATATGATATCATTACAAAAAAAGAGTTTAGTAGAGTTTGCAGTTTTAAGATGGAAAATATCTGCATGAAAACAGCATTCATGAACTGAACAAAGACTTCTCCGCATGGCCAAATAAATTCACTTGAAACTAATTTATCAAACTACGGAGCAACTGTCAAATTTGTTTGACAGCTGTTGCGAGGATGACAGGAGATGAGATGAATTGATTTTAATATTAAAATTTCAATTCAAAAGCAATATTCCATTGTTGAGATGGCCAGCAAAACTCGTGCAAGAGATTTTTATGGAATTCGCTTTGCTGAACTATTGGAAATGAATACATAGCAATACATAAAATTATTAACACCCAGAAATCATATTGTTGCATATAAACTGATGACATTTATTGTCAATGTATCTTTTGGTTTTCTAAATGGGGGCTCAAACCAATTCGTCATTTCCTTCGTGTTAGAACGCATCAAAGAAATTTAAGAAATTTATTTGGTCGGGCGTACAAGGAATTAATTGGAAAACAACACTGAACAACATATTATAGTAAAATAGAATATTAACTAACTAAAAAGAATATTTTACATAATGCATAATAATAAAGTCTTTTAGGGAGGAGACTTAACTAATTTTTATTCACTGCAGTAAATTTCAGGAATGTATAACCACACATTAGTAAGTACAATTTCAACCGAGGCTTCAAACGCAGAGAAAAATTAGGGTTTCAAAATGAGATTCCTGTTTTACACATTAATTGCATACTAGTATCAGGTCAAAAAAATTGTCTGCGCCACAACCTTCATCATATCAAGAGAAAATGGGATTTTAGTCCATCTAATGTAGGGTCATAATAATGCACAAAATGATTTTTTTTAACAAAGAGCAATATATTTTAGACACCTATTGAAAAAAATAACATTCACCAAAACAAAGAGCTTTTTTGTGTGACCAAACAGATTGTGAAAACCAAGTTTTGGAAATAAGAAACAATCATTTTTTATGGCACTGTTGGGAAGAATATATTTTGGGAGGGAAAACATTGGGTCACAGTGGCATTTTTGAAACGACTATAATTCACACATTTAAAAAGAGTGAAAGTTTTTTTTCTTAGGAAAAAATTCTATATTTCCCCTATTGGAATAGATGAATGATACTGAGCTTCACCTAAAAGCAAAGCATACATATCAGTCCGAAATCCGATTGTATATAACGCGTTCAATTGTAAAGAAGGAATAGTGGAATTATTGTGTCTACATATTGAAAAATTTTTAGGGAATTTGATTGGTCCTCACTATCATTATTTTGATAAATATGAAAGCACATACCATGTGGCAACATAAGATTATAGCAATGGATCAAAAATATTTTTTTTACAGAGCAAGAACGAACACATCCGCTTGAAAATAACAGTAATTAAACTGAAAGACTTTTTGCAAGACCAAACAAATTTTCTTGAAGCAATTTAAGTCATGAAACAATAATCATATTTTCTATGACTACTGTTTCAAGGGATATCATTTGCTAGGAGCGCAGATGATGAAACGTATCAGATATAATTTTTATTGTGAAGAAATTCATTATTGGGAAGGCCAACACAACTCAATTCTCCATGTTGACAAATCCATATAAGGATTTGAATACAAAAATATATTCATAAAACGAGCTGAATGAAATGAATGAGCAGCGATTTTCCGGGACAATGCGTGGATTACAAAACGATAAGAAATCCAATTGATGTAACACCTTCAATAAGCATTATAAGAATTTTGTCTTCCAGGGAGAGGTGGGGTGGGGCGAATCTTCAAGGAATTTATTTGGTAAGCAGTACAAGAGATGTATCGAAAAACTATAGTGAACAGCTGAATGTAAAATGCAAGGCAAACATAGTTATTCTGTATAGCTGAAATTTGGCAGTAGAATATTAATATCATTATGAATAACTAATTAAAAAGAATAATAATTAAAATTAATAAGCTTGCTGCAGTCAAGATTGGAGCGGGATTGAAAATACCTCTTCCATGGGTTTTCTAATGCATGGACAGTCAAAGATGTTAAGATGTTAAAAATTTGATAACGAAAACTTTATATTTTCATCAATTTTGCTGTCAATTTAACCATTCCGATGGACTTCAGGAATGTATGCCTATACATTGAAAGTATACACAATTTTGATTCACAAGTGCTCTTAACAGGGAACACGATTTAGATTAATTGTTTGACAGATGACGCTAGTTTTGCTGTGCAGATAGCAAATCGAGATAAAGGGATCAATTGTTATTTTCACATGTGATTGTGGCAACGGTATAAATTACAAAATAAAACTAAGTATTTCAGACAGAGCATAATGACACAAAAATACTATTTACTTGATTGAATAAAATTTTTCTGACCAAACAAATTCACTTGAAACGAAGTTGCGGAACAACAGCCATATTTGCTTATGACTGTTGTTGCAGGACATTTTTTGTCAAATGGTGGAATCGATAATCAATACTAACAGAAAGGTCAAACGACATTCCGTAAGGTTTAAGATTTAAGTTTCATTTCAGTAAATAAAAATGTTTTGTAAATTTGTTGGACTAAGAGAGATAAATTGAAAATAATACACAAAAACAAAGCACGAAACATAGAAAATCAGAAATTCGTATTCCAGTTTCATCCATAAATTATCAAAATGTTTGAAAAAACTATTTCCCTATCATGGCATCGGATAGTTTTCCAAAGAATTTATTTGGTCTTAATTTAAATGCATTAAAAAATAACATTGGACACCATATAAAATACATAGGATTAAGAATAATATTCCATTACACTCATACACTTTAAAAAATTTTTGAAGGTCTGGAAAATTTGTGGGAGATTCGGGAGAAAAATTTCAATGATTATGTACTCAATAAAATATCTGTAAAGAATCTAGAATCTAAGTTATTTTTGAATGAGAAACCATTTTCTGAACAGGAGGAAGTCTTTCTACAGAGTGAAAATTTGGAAACGTGCTATAATTCGAATAAATTATAAAATTAAATAAATAGATAGGACTGCTTGTTTTCTAAGCCATGGTATCAAGCATAAGATAAATTAACATAATTATGTTAATTTCTTCAAAGGAAAATATATGCACCATTCAGCATTAATAGAAGCACTGAAAAATATTTTTGATCTTAAACAAAAATATTTCCTAGCAGAAAAGTTTGCAAAAGCGCAAACCGGGAACGCAACAGGAAGATATTATTTTACTTGTTATCTGCACCACAAGACGAATTGGAAATATTTTCATGATCGCAAAACTTCAGGTAAATGGACCAGTCAATTTTGTATTTTTCAATCAAGGCAATTTGTATTTTTTCGGTTTTACCAGGCACACAAATTTGCAAATTTTGCAGATAATATTGTTAGCAATTCATAAATTTTTTATTGTTTGATTTTCTATTCACTATGACTTTCAACCTTGAGCAAGACTGAGTCAGTGTTATAATTAGAATGCATGTTTAAAACAAATTGATAGTAAGCCAAGAAATATCTTTAATACAATATCACAAGAAAAAAATTGTTACAATTACGTGATTACAAGAAAAAAAAGCTAGCTTGAATTAAGAAGGTGGAATATTGAAACTTTGATAAAATTTAACAGTTTTATGGTTTGACAATTGATTTAATAGCTAGAAAAATAGGAAGAATTAATTTTACTAAGGTTTTGGGACAAAACATGCTACATATTGTGAGCCAGGTAATATTGTTTTTCAATGTATGACATGACAACCTTGTCATAAGACAAAAGGAAATATGATATCGGAAATTTTCCATAGCACTATGAAAGTAAGTTTAGTCCTGTACCTAACAGATATGTTCGATAATATCCTTCAGCACCATGCATGACATTCATTCATAAAAACATAAGTTACTAATGTATGTACAACACTTTTGATAGTCTCATAGCCATATAAATATGAATATAAATGAAAATCACATTTTCACAGGAAAGAGTAAATTTCAGGCAATTTGTAATAGGAATTCCAATTTCAATTCACCTGAACAGTGTACAAAAAATGTTTCATTAATTTCCAAATGAGATCAGATTTGGAAAGATTCAATTCAAATTAGAGTGATTCGAGACAGGTTTTCAAAATGTTAATGTTACATTATAAAGAAGAATGATAGCAGTTCATTCATGGCTATAGAACGAATTTAAACAAAATATATAAAAATCTAGAGTAGACAATCCAATATTGTGATTTAAGAAAATATGAATCCTAAACTGATATGTAAAATAAACTTCGAACTATTGTATTTCTACAGACAATCTAATGTAAAAATTCTGTTCTACTTTCTAATACAAAATTTCTCTGAAACAACGTCGTAAGTAAATTGAAATTTCAGTTGAATTAGTTTTATCAGACTTCGTTAATTTTGATATAAATTTTTACATAATAACTAAATACAAGTAATACGTGAACAAATAATTACAAAATTTTACCTTGTTTCATAGTAAGATTACTATTACCATTACAAGAATCCGATGGATGGAGACTTCAGTTGGCTGAACAAACCAAACCCGATTTATCATCTGATTGAGTACTAAAAATGCAATAAATAATTTCATGTTAGTATTGATGGTAAATTTAAAAAGAGTATTTTGATCATTACAACTAGAGCTACAGGTTAAGAGTCATGAATTCTGTCGAATATTTCCAACCGCCGATTCTTGCAAACAGATTCCATATATTTTCGGTACAAGAAGTTTGCGTAATAACTCAATATTGATGTTTAAATTTGAGGTCATACCACTAAAATTTGCTATTAGTGGATTGTCTCTATAATAGTAAATTGATGATAAATATGGTATGACGAAGTTGGAGATTGTATGGATGTGAATGTGCCTA